>CM050519.1:90705761-90950761 GCA_027563665.1 Antrozous pallidus
ACCAGCCGATCTCAGCAGTTCTGAGGTCCCGGGGGAAGCGAGCCCCTCCTGGGAGGCGTGCTCGTGCCGTCTGCAAAGTGGGAGCGACACTCAGAGGCTGAGGGTGGAAACTAAATGTCTTTTCCCGCCGAGGTTCCAATTTTTTTTTATTTTCCGGAGACTCCGATGTATGTGCTTCTCTCTCACCCCCCACGTAGGCCCGAATGCACCCACCTTCCCCCGCCCGCGCTGTTCTCCCGCTCATCGGCCTGAACCACCTCAGGCCTCCACCCACTTCTTCATCACCAAGTTCATGACCACCGTGTGCCAGAGACCTGCTGCCCTGCAGGTGCCCCGCGAGGAACTCTGCCGGGCCAACACTCTGCACCCTTACTTGTTTTAAACATATTTTATTGGTTTTTCACAGAGAGGAAGGGAGGGCGATAGAGAGTTAGAAGCATGGATGAGAGAGAAACATCGATCAGCTGCCTCTTGCACATCCCCTACTGGGGATGTGCCCACAACCAAGGTACATGCCCTTGACCGGAATCGAACCCGGGACCCTTCAGTCCGCAGGCCGACGCTCTACCCACTGAGCCACACCGGTTTCGGCTGGGCACTCGCTTTCAAGCTTCTGCAAGAATTCCACTACAGATCACCAGCAGGTTCAGGCCAGGGCTTCCTATCCCTTCAGACGAAACCACTTCTTTTTCCCGGAAACATGAAAATGGCAAGTGTACCAGCCTACTGCTGCCTATACCATCTGGCACTGTGTACCAAATCTAGACTTTAAAAAAAAATCATGTCAGAAAGTCCGGAGAAGATCATTTCTAATAGAATGTGAGCGCGCACAGAAGCCTCTGGAAACGAAAAACTAATCGGAGGCGAGTTTTAGCAAGATGTCGCCCCATTTGGGGCATCGCAGTGAAACACACTGGTGTGCTCAGAAAGGACCCCGACACGCGTGATGGGGCCCCGGAGCAGCCTGCACACCCTCAGAGCGGGACGTGTCTCAGGGAGTGAGCACACAGGACGAGGAGCAGTTCGCCCGGCAGCCCTTCATTTCTGAGCTCAGCCTAACGTGTGTCCATGATCATCAAAGCCAAAGCTCTTACATCCGGGGGTGCTGGGCGGGGTGTCAGAGAGGGACTGCAGGAGCCAGCGCCCTCCTCCCATGAGGTCTGCGTCTTCCATGGACTTTGATCCCACAAACTCTGGACTGAGAACCTCCACTCTGGTGACTATAGCGGGTCATGTAGCCATGATGCTAAAACAGAGAGAGACAGACACACACACACACACACACACACACAGCCCTCTATTTAATTCTGCACAGGAAAAGCATCTTAGGTATCGATGCCTAAATCAGCTTCAAACCATGCCTTCCTTATTTCTCATGACCCCGGGTCTTCTTTGCTCAACTATTGATATAAAAGCATTCACACACACTGTACTGACATATGGGATCTCTATCAAGATTCCTTTTCAGTTCTCTGTCGGTATCCTGAGCTCTTTGCAACAAAATGCAGGTACAGACACCCCCCCTCCCCCCCCAAATCAGGAGCTCCACAAGATGGGCTGCCCTTTGTTTTCAGAAGCTGCCAGTGGGGTCCAGTGTGCTGTGTAACGATACCCATTTTTTTATTATAGTTTTTTTATAGTATATATTTAAAAGGCAGTATCTTTTGTACTGTGAATTTGCAGTAGAAGATGCATAATGCACTTTTTTTTTTACTTCTGTTGGTATATACTGTATATAGTCTGTGTGCTTCTTGTGATGAAAATAAACGTTTTCTTTATAAATGCCTAGGGAAAAAAAAGATTCCTTTTCAGGAAGAGTTATACAGGGTAGGGCCAAAGTAGGTTAACAGTTGTACATACATGAAACAGAGTTTATTCTTGCACTACTGTTTATTCCTGTATTATTTTCCTTCTGAACAACTGTAAACCTATTTCTGTCCTACCCTGTGTGCGTGGGGCTCTGCAATCCCCCCTTCTCCACATGCGTCTATGTTTACATGTGCCCCTCGGGGGGGGGGGTTTAATGCAGAAGAATAAAACTGGACCGCTTGCGGACCCATACAACTGGTAACTGTGCCTAATTGGGTCAAAGCACACAACCGTGTTTTGTCACTTAGGGTTCCCACAGCCAGTCTGCTGACACGAGAAACGTTATTCCTGCGCCTGTCTGAAAAGAGCAGGAAAACTCGGGCGTCCCTTTCACACCTCTCACTGCTGGGTGGGACGCCGTATTTTCGAAGAAACTACTTTCAAAAAGGTATTAAAAGACATACTTAAATCCAAAGGTTTCCCCCCTTTTGTTATGTCGCATCCCGTCCACAGTCAATTTCTGGAACTACGGATGGCTGTTTTGAAATAGCTGTCAAGACACCACTCCCACAGACGTTACCAGAAAATGCCGCTGCTTTTCGGGCGCCCGGAGCTCAAACACACTCGTGAACGCTCCGACGTGACCGAGTCTGCATGGTGTCGTCCTTCTTCACTCTGCTGTGCTCTGCAACGCGCCTCTGCGCCTCCTGAGAGCATCCACAAACACGCAGGATGCGTTTCCACCCGAGGCTCACAACGGCCCGCCCCTGCTGATGCCGGCGCCTGGTCTGCACACCCAGCTCTCTCCTGTCCCTCCCCGGAGCGGCCTCCCACCCAGACACCCGGCCCCCCCGACCCCTGCAAGCTCTGATCGCAGCCCTCCAGCACACACAGGCTCGGTCCTGCGAAAAGAAGTAGCCACACTCCCCAGTTCCAGAGTTTTCAGGGCCCCAGACAGACGGTGAGCGATGCGACAGCTGAGAGCGAAAACAAGGACGTGAAAGCCGGCGGCTACGCACGCACTGAAACTCCCAGTGACCATCCCAGCCGGAGCCAGCCCCATCTCTCATCAGCACAACCTCTGTGTTCTTTCTAAACACCGCCTCGATCCGGCTCCCAGACTGCAGACACCGACCCGAGACCCACGCGGCCACGGGTCCACGGCCGAGGCTCCCCAACAGAACACAAGCCTCATCTCTCCGTGTCTGAGGAAACGCGTGCCTCTCCCTCTTCCTGTGGCTCGAACACATTCCTGTGGATCGTTCGTGTGCAGGGGGTGGGCGGGGGGGGGGGGGGGAGGGGGAGAGGGAAGCAGGCAGAACAGCATTTCTCGTCCCTAAAAAAAATCAGCTCCGCTTAAAAGGGCATGACGAATTCACCGCTGTTTTGGCGGCTTTCATGAAGCTCAGGCGGTAACATGAAACCGCTTCAAACTCCCAGCAGAATCCCAGGAAACCAAGAACAGTAGGACTGGCCCTTTAAAAAAAAAAGGGGGGGGGGGAGGCTGTGTGTGGCCAGACACACCAACTCTAATCCCATCACGAAGGCAGAAGACGCTGGATAAATGGGCTTTTGCAAAGGGCCATTATACGCGCTCCTCCTTGCAGAGCTCCCCCCGCCTGCCTCCACCATGCGCATCTGACAACATGGCACGCCGCTCCCCGGCTCCCCCCGAATCAGAGGACAGCCTCCTATGGAGGCACAGTCGCGGCTCACCCCGGAGTTTCACGCAATCAGGGAAGGGACATCCAATTTACAGTATCCACCAGTAATGATAATTAAATCGATCCCCCGAAAGCTGCTGGTAAGCATAAGATACCTTGGTAATCACATCCCGGTTTTCGAAATGACTCTGGCGCCGTGAACTTGAAGCATTCTGGCAAATGGAGGCCAATCCCATCGGGGGAGAAGTGCAGCGGTGGCGGGGAAGCGGGCTGGGGAAGGCGATGAGCCGCACGCCCTGGGTGGGGGAGGGGGCCCCAGAGGCGGTGCGAACTCAGCACGCGGGCTATGCTCCCTCCACTCGGCTCACACACATCCGTCCAGAACAGGTAAGGTGGCCTTCATTTCGCCCAACTCTTCATGGACAGCGCCCCCCGACCCCTCCCCGATGAGAGAAAAGAGGAGCCCGGTCTCCCCATTCCCTGTTTAGGAAAGCGGTGGGGCAGAGGCTCCGCTGGGTGGTGTGTGTGTTGGAAAGAACAGGCTGGAGCCCTGAATACGAAACCGTGCTCCCGGCGGGCAGATGTGTCCGGAGGACGCGCTGGGTCAGCGATCGGCCAGGACCGAGGTGGGAAATAAACAAACGGGCGGGCTCCCCCGCCTCTGGGAAGTCACCCGCCTTAGGGGGGCCGGCGCCTCCGCCCCGCACAGCAGCAGAGGGACGCGCACGCAGGGCATCGCCCGAGCGCTCGCCCACCGGAGCGCCGTCCATTAAGCTTTCCTCCTGGAGGGAGGGCGGCAGGGACCTCTGCGCGCCGGGCAGAGGGCTTGTCACAATTCATCAGGGTCACAGCGCGCGGGCTGCCTTCGGGAGCCAGGCGAGAGGCCCGTGAGAAAGTGCTGAGCACGAGGCTTCTCAAAGATGCTCGGAGAGACCGGGCACCGCTCCGTCCTGAGCCCAGAGGCTCACGCTCCTCCCTGCCAAGTACTTCTCCAGAGCAGGGTGAGCTGGTACACACCCCCTCACTGCTGTCCATCACTGATGTCCATGTCCACCACTGATGTCCTGTGTCCCCCACTGATGTCCGTGTCCACCACTGATTCCTGTGTCCACCACTGATGTCTGTGTCCCCCACTGATGTCTGTGTCCCCCACTGATGTCTGTGTCCACCACTGATGTCTGTGTCCACCACTGATGTCTGTGTCCACCACTGATTCCTGTGTCCACCACTGATGTCTGTGTCCACCACTGATGTCTGTGTCCACCACTGATGTCTGTGTCCACCACTGATTCCTGTGTCCACCACTGATGTCTGTGTCCATCACTAATGTCTGTGTCCACCACTGATGTCTGTGTCCACCACTGATTCCTGTGTCCACCACTGATTCCTGTGTCCACCACTGATTCCTGTGTCCATCACTGATGTCTGTGTCCACCACTGATTCCTGTGTCCACCACTGATGTCTGTGTCCCCCACTGATGTCTGTGTCCATCACTGATGTCCGTGTCCACCACTGATGTCTGTGTCCCCCACTGATGTCCGTGTCCACCACTGATGTCTGTGTCCATCACTGATGTCTGTGTCCACCACTGATGTCTGTGTCCACCACTGATTCCTGTGTCCACCACTGATTCCTGTGTCCACCACTGATGTCTGTGTCCACCACTGATTCCTGTGTCCATCACTGATTCCTGTGTCCACCACTGATTCCTGTGTCCATCGCTGATGTCTGTGTCCATCACTGATGTCTGTGTCCACCACTGATGTCTGTGTCCACCACTGATTCCTGTGTCTCCCACTGATTTCTACATCCACCACTAATTCCAAAAGGGTGGGTAAGAGAAATATTTTTAAATTTATTTTTTATTATTTTTTAAAAGAATATACTTTCATTGATTTTTTTGCAGAGAGGAAAGGAGAGGGATAGAGAGCCAGAAACATCGATGAGAGAGAAACATCGATCAGCTGCCTCTTGCACACCCCGCACTGGGGATGTGCCTGCAACCACGGTACATGCCCTTGACTGGAATCGAACCTGGGACCTTTCAGTCCACAGGCCTATCCACTGAGCTCTATCCACTGAGCCAAACCAGTTTTGGCATATTTTTTATTATTTTTAAAAAATATTTTTATTGATGTCAGAGAGGAAGAGAGAGGGAGAGAGAGATAGAAGCATCAATGATGAGAGAGAATCTTGGATCGGCTGCCTCCGGCATGCCCCCTCCTGGGGATCGGGCCCTCCAGTGGGCGTGTGCCCTGAGCGGGAAGGGAACTGGGACCTCCTGGTTCACAGGTCGATGCTCCAGCACCCAGGACACCAGCCGGGCAGAGAAATATTTAAAGCCCTGCCCAAATAGGAACCTTTAAAAGTTCCTAGTACGGCTGAAACCGGTGTGGCTCAGTGGATAGAGCATCAGCCTGCGGACTGAAAGGTCCCAGGTTCAATTCCGGTCAAGGGCATGTATCTTGGCTGCGGGCACATCCCCAATAGGGGGTGTGCAGGAGGCAGCTGATCGATGTCTCTCTCTCATCGATGTTTCTGACTTTCTAACCTTCTCCCTTCCTCTCTGTAAAAAATCAATAAAATATATATATTTTAAAAGTTCCTAGTACTATTAAAGTATGCCTGTAAGTAACATACAAATACAATGTGTTAAGTCAAGGGAAAATGACCGGTCTTAAAAAAAAAAAAAAAAAGGACAGGAACTGTTAAGAATAAGGGTTCTCTATATTGCCGTTTCTCTTGATAAATAAAATTATTTAAAGGAACTGTAAAGAAATGTTAATTCTACATCATTTCAATTAAATCAACACTTTACCATAAAATATAATCTATCACAAAACCCCCTGTAATATTGCCCATCGGTCATATGTTGGTCTCTTTATTTTCCTCCCCCATCTTCTTCCTTCACATGCTGGAGAAGCAGGGATCTGGTTAAGTGTTTACTCCTTGTCTCCATGTATGTGGCCGGAAGTCAGAAAGCAGACGAGTAATAGACCATCTGCCAATCAGCAGACAGTAGTAGAGCTAGTAATAAAAATGGCAGCAGTGCAAGATGAAGAGTATAAGGACCCACGTTACAGTTTTATTTATCTATTTACACCATGTAGTAAACAGTATACTGACCATGTATGGCTACACACTGTGTTGTTGTTTGCTAATCCTTGCCTGAGGATATCCATTTTCCATTTATTTTTAGAGAGAGTGGAAGGGGAGGAAAGGGGGGGGGGAGAAAGAGAGAGAGAAACATAGATGAGAGAGAGAGAGAGACATGGGAGGGAGACACACTGATCAGCTGCCTCTCGCACATGCCCCAACTGGGACTTGGGGTCCACCCGCAATCCAGGTATGGCCGACCAACTGGGAAATCGAACCCGTGACCCTTCGTTGTGCAGACTGACTCTCTACCACTGAGCCACACCAGGCAGGGCCTAGTTGCATTTTTATGATTCTACTCAACACAATCCTGACGAGTAAACCAACCAACCGGACTTCTTTTCCGTAATTGTTATTATTTTAACTTCAGTGCAAGCTCTATGTTCCGACGTGATATCTGTTATTGAAAGGGCATGAAATCGAGACGGGGCATTACGTATCTAACGCCCGCACAAGGAAGGTGCGAGCTAACAGGCTGCACAGAAGCCGATCATGGCGTGTAATGACCTCACGGGGGAAACGAATGGCCCTCACACCCTTAGCGGATCGGCGTCGGTTCCGAGCGACACGACCCGGCGGAATGCGGCACGGTGGCCCTCGGGGGCCGTGGCCGGCGCTAGGAGTGCCTGCGCGCCCCGTCCACGGAAACTGCGTTTCAATGCTATTTGGGACGACAGTTTTGCGAGGGTTGCCGCAGCCCCATTTCCTAAAGCACGAAGCGCGCTCTGAATGGTGCCAAGGAGCTTGTCATTGGCGTGCACCCTCGGTCACCCTCTGAAAGCTTTCCAACCAAATGAAAGAATCCCGAGTATCCGAGAAGGATGACAGCTCCACACGGACTCCAACACCCCGGGCGGCTGGTCTCCCTGCACGCATTCGACCCCACGTTACCCCAGAATGTCCCTCCCCCCAGGTAAGGAGAGAAGGCCACGCTATTTATCTGCCTCGTGGCCAACGCCACGACCCAAAACACACGTGTTTCACATGTAAACTGCCCGGTGGTCAAAGCTACACACAAGGAGCCCTCGCCGATGACTCCATCTGCGGCTACTAGTTGGTGAAGTCATTACCTTTCCTAGGAAAGGCGCACAGGGCAGACTTACTTTTTTGTAAAAATATGTTTTATTGATTTTTTTTACAGAGAGGAAGGGAGAGGGATAGAGAGTCAGAAACATCGATGAGAGAGAAACATCGATCAGCTGCCTCCTGCACACTCCCTACTGGGGATGTGCCTGCAGCCAAGGTCCATGCCCTTGACCGGAATCGAACCTGGGACCCTTGAGTCCAACGCTCTATCCACTGAGCCACACCGGTTAGGGCTTTTTCTAGTAACTTACTGTCCTTAGGAGGCAGAGCAGCATTTCATTTCCCTGTGACATTACAGTCACGGGAGAATCCAGACCCCTCCTCACCCTATCGATTGCTAACACACTCGGTCTTCCAGTCTCGCTGGCAGCTGCTGTGGCTTTTACCTGTTTAAACCACATGCAGGTCCAATGTGAAGAAAAGGGGTTAATGCATATGTAATCTTTTGCGTTTTTTAAAAAATATATTTTATTGATTTTTTTTTTTTACAGAGAGGAAGGGAGAGGGATACAAAGTCAAAAACATCGATGAGAGAGAAACATCGATCAGCTGCCTCCTGCACACCCCTTACTGGGGATGTGCCTGCAACCAAGGTACATGCCCTTGACCGGAACCGAACCCGGGACCCCACAGTCCGCAGGCCCACGCTCTATCCACTGAGCCACACCGGTCAGGGCCATCTTTCGCATTTATAATTTCCATTTCATGTGGAACCCACCCCAACAGGCGCCACGGGGGGGGGGGGGTGTGCGGCTGCGGCGGGGCTGTGGGTGTGTTCTCCGGCGGCACTGGCGGGGAGGGCCGTTCCGACTGATTCAGCAATCCCCGGGCCACGCTTCCCGGAACGGCGCTGGAAACCTGGCACGGAGCAGCGGCTCAGAATAGGAACAAACAGAGGCGCAGAAGCCAGGACGGGTCCCTCTAAAAACAGCAGGACCTTCGGCTTCCAGGGGCGCAGGCCACTCCCCCAACGCAGCCGGGGGTGCTGAAGGCAGCGCTGGAGCTGGAGCCGGGATCCCTGACTGACACGACATCCCTCCCTCCCTCCCTCCCGGAGGATGCACCGCTGCTCGAGCAAACGCAGCCTCCTAATTAGTTATAATTGACTTTGCCTTTTAATTTCCAAGGCAATCTATAAATTGTGGATCGTTGTGTCAACCGGAAGACAGTTTCTGACACCAGACCGTAGAGCTCATTACTGTCATCAGAAGCACGTTTCCTGACGGGATGGGTGACTCCGCCGCCTGCTGGAGTTTAAAACCATCTCCAGGAAACGTGAGCTTCTCGTGACTAACCCACGCGGCAGGTTCTTCACACGCGCTGTCGTCATTCGAGCGTGGCTTCAGATGCCACGAAATGGCAGTGTTAGGGATGCCAGGTGACTTCCTCAGAGACAAGCTGGTAAGGAGAGATCGGCCCCATCGCTGCCTGTTTTGGGGACCACGCTATCTGGGCTGCGTCCGCCTCCAGCTCATCCCACCTGCGGGGCGGACCAGCCACCCACATTCCTCGGAAATTAATGGGAGGCCAGCACGGACCTGCTCTCAGCCGCCCAGCAGGGCCACCCCACCTGGAACACGGAATCAGCCAGGCGAACGAAAGGGAGGGATTTATTTCTCCTTTTCCAATGACTGTTCCGCATCTCACCCCTCCCCGCTAATGTGTGCCATGTCCAGGGCGGCACCTGCTGACAGGGTAATGCAATCCCACCCCGACCTTCCCCCGGTCAGAAGTGGATTCGGTAGGGGTCCCCATTAATGTCTATGGGACACAAGTTAGAGCCACTACAAAGTACTCCCCCGAGACTTTGTATGGCCGACTGAATGCATTCCACCTTGGAAAGAACATAGTGGGGGGGAAGCAATCTTCACTGATGTGTTCCACAAATTCCCACGAAAGCCTTGAGCAATTTGAAAATACACCCTCCCTTTAACACGAACAAAATACACTGATGGAACTATAAATACTCTACACCCCAGAAAATAACAGAGTACGACCTTAGATGAGTTCGTTTAAAAACAGGAATTTGAGATTAGAATAGAGGCATGTGCCACGATATGAAACATAATCAAAATGAACAAAATAAACTAACAAAGTGGAGACAGACTCATGGACACAGAGGACAGACTGACAGCTGTCGCACGGGACTGGGTAGGGAGCTGTGTGAGAAGGGTGAAGGGATTAAGCAAAGAAATAACAAAGGCTCATGGACACAGACAGCAGTGTGGTGGTTGCCAGAGGAAGGGAGGTGGAGGGAGGGGGGGAGGCAGAAAAGGGAAAATCGGGGATAGATGGTGATGGAAGGAGACTTGACTTGAGATAGGTCAACACACAATGCCAGATACAGATGACGGACTGAAGAATTGTATACTTGAAACCTGTAAAATTATACTAATCGATGTCACCCCAGTAAACTCAATTTAAAAATAAATAAAACTTAAAAAAGGAACAATCAAAATGATACAGAAGAATATCAGGTCATCAAAATCCTATGGCTAATGTTTGATTATAACAGGTAACAACTTTTTAAATATGTGGAACATATGTATATTTTCATATACAGTTTCATGTAATATGAATTTCACTGCAAATTTTTAAGGTGATGAAATTAAGCACATCCTAATAAAGAGGGAATATGCTAATTGACTGCCATACCCTCACAAGATGGTGGTGCCCACAGCCACAAGATGGCAGCGCCCAGTCCCCTCATCCCTGCCTCATCCAGCTTCAGTCCCCCAGTCCCCTCAGCCCTGCAGGGGATAGCAGAGGAGCAGTTAGGCGTCAACAGGCAGGCAGGTGAGTGGTTAGGAGCCAGCAGTCCCGAATTGCAAGAGGGATGTCTGACTGCCAGTTTAGACCCAATCTCTGTGGGATCCCAGATTGGAGAGGGTGCAGGCTGGGCTGAGGGACACTCTACCTGTGCATGAATTTCATGCACCAGGCCTCTAGTAGTGTTAATGATATCTACTACATACATGTGGTGAGATTCCTTCATTCATCTGCCAAACATCCTGTTCCAGACTGAATTATGATAAATATCTCCCAATGTTTACATAAAAATATTGTCCTTTAATCATCTTTCAGGGTAATTTTTACCTTAAAGTTTACTTGGTTAATGAGTAAAACTACTGACCACGTTGCACTCAAAGAAAGACATCATTACAAACCTCTTTAAGAAACAGTATTTAAAAACCAAGAGCCTCCCAACTGAGGTCAGTAAAATGTGAATTTCTGGGCCCGGCCGGCACTGCTCGGGGGGGTGGGGGTGGGGGGCATCGACCTATGAACCGGGAGGTCACGGTTCAATTCTGGTCAGGGCACAGGCCCGGGTTGTGGGCTCCGTCCCCAGTGGGGGGGGGGGGGGGGTGCAGCATCGTTGATGCTCCTATCTTTCTCTCCCACTCCCTTCCTCTCTCTGAAATCAATAAGAAATTTGCTTTTTTAAAAAAATATTTTTATTGATTTCAGAGAGAGGAAGGGATAGAAAGTAAAAAACATCAATGAGAGAGAAACATTGATCAGCTGCCTTCTACACACCCCCTACTGGGGATGTGCCCACAACCAAGGTACATGCCCCTGACAGGAATGGAACCTGGGACCTTTCAGTCCGCAGGCTGACGCTCTATCCACTGAGTCAAACTGGCTAGGGCAGGCCTATTATTTCTACTGTGTGCTCTGTGACATGTGTGTCGTGCACGTCCCCACAGCACCAGAACATCGGCTACGGCGACATCCATTCCATCTCTACCCTTCAGTCAGAGCGACCTTTTAAAACCATGTGCCAGACCGTATCATTGGTAAAACCCCAAACCCTTCTGAACGCCCTGCATGCCTGCATTTTTCACCCCTTCCCTACGCCCGTGTCCTGTAGACCCCTCTGCCCTCCTTTCTGGTCTTCACACAAGCCCTTTCCTCCTCCCGGGCTTGGCCGTACGCTCCTCCCTCCGTGCCCCCCCACCCCACCCCTTCCCAGGTCTTTGCTGGGCCGGCCCAGTCTCACCCTTCGGGGGCAATGTCATGTCCACGCAGAGGCACTCCCGACTGCCCTATGGGCTGTGTCATCAGCTCAGTGCCTTCACCGCCCCATGGCCCTCCATCACCAGTGATCCTAACAGAGTCACTTCTTCATTATCTGACTGCAGAGCTGGGATAGAGTTCCACCACGACAGGAACTCACCCCGAGTTGTTCAAGGATAAATTACCACTAACCGGCACAGCAGGCACTCAGAGCTGGCACGGAATTAATGAATTAATGAATTCTCACTCGCTCTAACCACTCTGGGCATCGTATTTCATATGTGTCGATGCTAAAAACAGCTATCTGGGAAAGGAAGAAGTCAATCATTTCAGTTTCCTCCCTTCCATTACAGCTTTTCTATGAAATATTCAACAACAAAACACATTTACCAAATTACATCCTTGAAGATTTTTATAAAAACAAAACTATAAAATAAATTTTAATCTCCAAAATCAGAAAGAGAAAGAAGGAAGGAGGGAAGGAAGAAAGAAAAGAAGGAAGGAAAGAAAAGAAGGAAGGAAGGAAGGAAGGAAAGAAGGAAGAAAGGAAGGAAGGAAGGGAGGGAGGGAGGGAAGGAGGAAGGGAGGGAGGGAAGGAGGGAGGGAAGGAGGAAGGGAGGGAGGGAAGGGAGGGAGGCAGGGAGGAAGGGAGGGAGGGAGGGAGGGGAGGGAGGCAGGGAGGGAGAGAAAGAGGGAAGGAAGGAAGGAAGGGAGGAAGGAAAGGAGGGAGGGAGGGAAGGAGGAAGGGAGGAAGGAAGGGAGGAAGGAAAGGAGGGAGGGAGGGAGAGAAAGAGGGAAGGAAAGAAGGAAGGGAGGAAGGAGGGAAGGAGGAAGGGAGGGAGGGAGGGAGAGAAAGAGGGAAGGAAAGAAGAAAGGGAGGAAGGAGGGGAGAGAGGGGAGGGAGGGAGAGAGGGAAGGGAGGAAGGAAGGGAAGGGGAGAGAGGGAAGGGAGGGAGGGAGAGAAGGAGGGAAGGAAGAAAGGGAGACAGGGAGGGAGGAAAAGAAGGAAGGAGGGGAGGGAGGGCGGGAGGGAGGGAGAGAGGAAGAGAGGAAGGGAGGTAGGGAGGTAGGGAGGTAGGGAGGGAGGGAGAAAGGGAAGGAAGGAGGGAGAAAAGGAAGGTAGGTCTTGCACAGGATATTATCCTGCTATCTTTACTGCAAAAGAATTGTGGATGACTATAAGTGGTAAGCAACTGTTTTGTGAAATTACATTAGTCTGTTCCATTGAGGAGCAAACCATCCATCATTCCTATAGCGTGCTGTTCTCACTCCCACTTAACTCAATAAAGGCTGGGTCTCCCTCCCATCAGTCTACGTATGTCTCACACGCCCACCCTCTGACTCCCATGTCCTCCCCACAGTCTACATATCTCACACACGCCCACCCTGTGATCCCCATGTCCTCCCCACAGTCTACATATCTCATCCACGCCCACCCTGTGACCCCCATGTCCTCCCCACAGTCTACATATCTCACACACGCCCACCCAGTGATCCCCATGTCCTCCCCACAGTCTACATATCTCACACATGCCCACCCTCTGACTCCCATGTCCTCCCCACAGTCTACATATCTCACACACACCCACCCTCTGACTCCCATGTCCTCCCCACAGTCTACATATCTCATCCACGCCCACCCTGTGACCCCCATGTCCTCCCCACAGTCTACATATCTCACACACGCCCACCCCGTGATCCCCATGTCCTCCCCACAGTCTACATATCTCACACACGCCCACCCTCTGACTCCCATGTCCTCCCCACAGTCTACATATCTCACGCACGCCCACCCTGTGATCCCCATGTCCTCCCCACAGTCTACATATCTCACGCATGCCCACCCTGTAACTTCCTGAATGCTCATCACCACTCACACCACAGAAGGCGAGGTCAGAGTGCATGGACAGACACCACAGTGCTCTGGAAACTTCTCCTTTCCGCCGCCTTAAGTTATAGGAATATTTACCTGGAAAAATGACTTTGAAAATGAACTTTGGGAACCATATAAACACAATAAAATGGAGAATAAGTTCCATTATTTTGGAGGGAAATTCCCCCCCACCCTCGTTTGGCAGAGCGCATTATAAACGGGAACAGCTTTCCGAAGCTCTTGCTCTTCCAAAACGAAACTGTGGCTCCAAAGGCCAACTTCATCTGTTTACTCCCCAACGTCAGGGCCTCCCTCGCCCCGGATGACGAAGCAGGAACTGTCCCGTATTCCAAACACTTTACATCCATAAAAGCCTGTCTGCTCTCAGGGGTGTTAAAACCACTTTCCAAAAGGCAATGCCTGCGTTTAAAACGAAGCACAGAAAATGATCGCCTAACTGCCGAATAACATTTATGTAATTAGAGTCACTTCGAAGTGAGGATGAAATGAACACATTTTTCAGCGGCCGCAAAGCACTGTCAGCCCAGTTCCTCAGTTCCTCACCTCCCGCCGCCTCACCCCACGGCCCGTGCCCCTCCCCAACACTGGGGGCTGACCCCGGCGTCCTCCCGAACTCTTACCTGGTTAACACCTCCCGCTTTCCTGACGCGTCATTACAGATCTCACATACCTTTCTGTGTACAGTCTCCTTTTTCAAAAAAGTGTTTTTTCTTTTTAGTGAATCCTCACCCGAGGCTATGTTTCCACTGATTTTCAGAAAGAGTGGAAGAGAGAGCGACAGAGAGGAACATCAATGGGAGAGACACACATCGGTAGGTTGTCTCCTGCACTCACCCTGACCAGAGCCCGGGCCTGGGAGGAGCCCGCAACCAAGGCATGTATGTGCCCTTGGCCAGAATTAAACCCGGGACCCTGTGGTCTGCAAGCCGACACTCTGTCCACTGAGCCAAGCCAGTAGGGCTATAGTCACCCTTAGAGACTCCTCGGCTGAAATGAGAGCCTCTCTCCTGACAGCCTCTGTCTCAGCATCCTGTAGCCCTGCATGGTTTGAGCTGTTACAGAATGGCCCTGGAATTCACTCACTGCCACTTCTCACCTCCCCGGGATTAGACCTCCTTCCTTTACTCGTCTTCTTGATTCGATTCCTCACAGGACTTCCTATACGCCATCTGAGTATACGAACAACATACAATGAACACCCCCAGACTCCTCAGCATTCTGCCCAAGGTCTCTGTTTGCATATGAAATACATCTACTTAGACTACTTGCCAGTTCCTAACCCTGGAGCTCTTTATTCCTGGCTCCCATTAGCCACTCCATCTCCTTTTTTTTTTTTTTAAGTCTATTTTATTAATTTTTTTACAAAGAGGAAGGGAGAGGGATAGAAAGTTAGAAACATCGATGAGAGAGAAACATCGATCAGCTGCCTCCTGCACCGCCCCCTACTGGGCATATGCCCGCAACCAAGGTACATGCCCTTCACCAGAATCGAACCCGGGACCCTTCAGTCTGCAGGCTGACGCTCTATCCACTGAGCCAAACCGGTTTCGATAGCCACTCCATCTCTTTAGTGACTTGCTCTAAAACACACTTCCTTCTGCGTGGTGGAACCTGAAGACATCCTCGCGCCTCTCCTCCTCTTTCAGTGTCTGGAGTCCCCCTTTCTCGGGGCGGCTGCTGCCCTCCTCACTTTGGGCCGCACTCCTCCTCCGCCCACCTGGTCTGGGCTCTGGAAGTGAGCGTTCCCAACCGAGACTCCCAGGGAGTCAGGAACCCTCTTCTCGGCACTTACCAACACCTCCTCGCCCATCAGGGTCCACGTGTGATGCGGATGGCTCCCAGCACCTGGGCACAATCAATCGCCACCGTCTTTATGCCTTTGCCATCTCCTCCACAACGCGCTCGCTTCCTCCTCACCCGCACAGTCTCTCTCCACGCCCTGCGGGGCCCCCTCAAAGCTCCTGAGTGCCATACGTCACTCCGATTTCAACCTAGCTCGTTCTGGAACCCGTTATATTCTGCCCACCGGCTGAAAGGCTCTCTTTGAGCTACAAAAAACGACATCACCTGAGACACACGTTTGGATAAATCCCTCGGATCTCACGGAGCTCTCATGTTAAAACGACCTCAAGCTTTTACTATGGACGTTGCCTCCATGAACCCCTTGAGAGCAGAGGGGAATCTTCTTACATGTTATGAAACACGTATGTGTGGCCCACACGTGGTGCCCGATTGCATAGGGTTCCAGGGGTGGTGAGTGGCACACGACAGTCCAAATAACAAAGCCAGCATGCCTACACCGCCAGCCTACCGTACAAGGCCCTGCACTGTGATAACAAAATCCCATGTGAGTTTTCCTCTAAGACTGTTGTTTTATAAGCTGCTACCTCTGCAGGTGATTGTGAAACACAATGACTTCCTCTCCTGTAGACACCAAGTCAACAGGACAGAGTCCAGTACACCCCCTCGCGACCGGCAGCCCCAGAGAAGAAAGCGGCCCTGCACACGTCTGGGGGAGCTCCTTTCACCAGGCTCTCGGACCCGGTGATGGGCACACACAACCAGGGCATGACACTGGTCCGAAGGCGCCACCCAAGGGCTCTTTCCGGCTGTGGCCCTGCAGCCACACATCTCATAACCTGCCCCCATCCCCCCCCCCCCCATGCTCTGGAGCCAGAGATGGGGTGCGGAGCGGGGACGCTGGGACTGTGCACTGGGACTGCCTCCCGCCTGCAGCCTGCAGGGCACAGTGTGCCACGGGAGGGGCACCACGAAACCCCCAGAGGGAGGCAATGAGGAGCACAGGGTCTGTGTCTGAGCAGGGAACACAGTTTCTGGAGTGCTTGGTGCTGCTGGAACTGGATCCTTCCCAGGTTAGGCAGCTCACACCTCCTGGAACACTGGAGGGACGACATGGGTCATGAAACCGCTGGGGGGATTCCCATGGCCTTGAGGACAGGGCTGTGCGCCTGGAAGGCCATCTGCAGGAGGGTGAGGCCCGGAAAACAAGGCAGGCCTGCCCCCCCAGTCCTCTCCCCCCGCCCCCATGCACTTGGCTTTCAGAGGAGACAGGGTCCAGGCGGAAGTTCTGGGCTCCCCTGGATGGAAGGGACGCACACGGGAGTTCCTTCATCCCCGTGTTTTGCTTGTGGCCTCTGTCACCCCAGGCCTCTGAGAAGGTTTATCACGGAGACTGTGGTGGGTTTACTGGGATCAGCCTGATGCTTTGGAGAGGAGGGGTGCATGGCGGGGGCACTGCATTAGAGGCTCATCCTGGAGCGGTGCATGGGGGGGGGGGCGAGGCACTGCATTGGAGGCTCAGCCTGGAGTGGTGCATGGAGGGGGGCCTGCATTGGAGGCTCAGCCTGGAGCGGTGCAGGGGGGGGTGGGGCTTGCATTGGAGACTCAGCCCCTGGAGCAGCCACTGCAGCTGCGAACGCTCTGAGCTCCCGTCCACACGGCCGTCTGGGGCCTCAGCCTTCCCACAGGTACCAGTTCATCGCCCCCCAGCCATCCAACAATTCCTAACAAGCACACACACCACGGGAAACACTGCTCCTGCTTTCTTACATTTATCTTTCCAAGATCACTATTTACAAGTTTTAAAAAGCCTTAGATGGCGGCTTCAGAGCCTCAATGGCTTTCCAACAGCATCAAGAAAAAGCCCAGCATCTCCGGTTGGCTTACAGAGGCCTTTGGGACTGACTGCCAGCGGTCCAGCCTCCCGCAGCCATCTCCCCCGCCCCCCCATTCCCACACCCTGCTCCCCGAAACCACATTCCTCTCCAGGCGCGGGTCTGCTCTGCCTTGGCTTTTGGGCAGCCAGCAGCACACGGGCACCCCTCTGCCTCCCCCCATGCTTAGGTCTTTCCTCACCTGTGGCTTCCTTGCAGCCCCCGAGCCCACCTCCCTGCTCCCACGGAACCCCGTTTCCCGTCAGATCTGGTGGCACTCGCTAGAACGTTCTGTTTCCTCGACTGTCTTTATGCGGAGACGTCAGGCCTTGAGAGCCGGGATGCTGTCTTCCAAGGTGATGCATCCTGTGCTCACACAGTGCCTAACGCCGCAGTCATTCAGTGACTGTCCCATAATTGACAGTGTTGAATCAGCTTTCAATCACAACGGAAATGGAAATCATATTCAACCACGTCTCTCTTTTTGGCGTCTATGTTGACTGTTTACTTCTAGGGCCAACTATCCAATATTGAAAACTTCAGTGAGATTCTAGGGCAACATTTATTTATGGTGAACTTGATTAAACTGATTGATTGCTTGGGCAGGATCAATTACTTGAAATTGGGTGTGAACAGAAATATATTAGATATCTGGACTTATACACGATGCTTTTTTTGAGTTGAGGAATGAAGAAAGAGAATTTGTGATATCAGAAATGTGCATTTTCATAATGTTGTCATTAGGCAAAGGGACCTCTGTTACACTCGCTTTGCAATTAAGCAGTTATTAATGTTTAGGATGCAAAGGAAGCATTAATGGCTCTCACAAGTTTTAGTATGTTTAGTGATACAGTTATAAGGAAAAAATGTGATGATAAACACTTATGTTGCTCCTAAAAATACCGCAGTGTTGTGAAAGCCATTTGCATATCCATTACCACAAAATACTGATTTGCACACTCTACCAAGTTTTGTCTCCATCTGAAAGGTACACAGTTACACGTTTATTTATAGCACATGTAAAATAAAATACATTCTTGAAACTACCTGAATTATTAATATAAAAAACTATAAGAAACATAGCACTTAAGATAAAGGTATTACTTTTCTCAGTTAAAAAAACACGTTAAATTTCTAATAAGGCTTAAAACATGGGATTTGTGCCAGTCAGACATGTCTTACTTATCACTTTATATGAAATGATAATTGCATTCTTATCAATCATACTGAATAAAAAGTTAATTTTGTCTTTAATTTTTTAAATAAATAATTCAAAGATAATATAAACTCTAGTAGCTTTCAATATCATTAGTGGTAAACCACCCAATTACTTCTAACTCTAATAAGGAGTACTTTGCAAAGTAATTTAACATATTCTAAAACAGCTACCAAGTCCAGAAATAATACATGGTTGACATTAATTTATCATTATTGTTTCCTTTAAAAATGGATATTGCCCAATATTGATCCTATCTTATTTTTTAAATCACGTTTTATTTTTCAAATACAGCTGACATGCAATATTACATTAGTTTCGGTGTACACCCGTGATGAGACAGGATATAGCTCACTAAGTGACCACCGTGGTATTTTATCTCGGACCCATCTGACCCCAGGCAGGTAGTCATTAGAATATTACAATGTTCCCCATGTTGTTCTTTACATCCCAAATACATCTTCAGGATCTACCAAATTTTAACAAACGTTCCCAAACTACCAGTTAAAATGAGTCCTACTCACAGGGCAATTTACAGTAAGTAACTTTTAAAACTTGTCTTCATACTCTCTACGAATGCGAAATAACCATGCAGAAAACACCAGGAAAACATAATCACCATTTTATCTGTCGCAAAACCTCTGAACCGCTGTGGAATGCCTCACTCCCATCCCTGTGAGACTACCAGGGTCAAGGTTAAGAGTGCAGACCTTCAAATCCACCCCCAGGGTTCCCACCAGCTCCACAGCTGACCTGCAGTGCGACCTTAGGTCAGTTCCTTAACCCCTCTGTGTCCAGGAACACGGGGGATGAAAATACTACCTGTTTTCTAGGGCTGATATAAGGATGAAATATCTTTTTTTAAAATATATATATTTTATTGATCTTTTACAGAGAGGAAGGGAGAAGGATAGGAAGTCAGAAACATGGGTGAGAAAGAAACATCGATCAGCTGCCTTCTGCACACCCCTTACTGGGAATGTGCCCACAGCCAAGGTACATGCCCTTGACCAGAATCGAACCCGGAAACCTTCAGTCCGCAGACCGACGCTCTATCCACTGAGCCAAACCGGTTTTAGCTCACACTGCTTTTACCGTTGCCCACTGAGATGCAGTGTGCCCATTTGCCGAACTGAGCGCTGTGCCAGAGCAAGCCCCTTCCTGGGCAACTGCCTTTCCCTCCCAGCAAAGCAGCCGAAAGGGGAGGCATGAACAAGAACAGATGTCACCTCATTACTTCTGATATCAAGTTTAAAAAGCATTAAGTTGTTATTAGAAGTAAATTACCTTTTAATTAGAAATAAGCCAGTATTGAAAAATTATTCAATATACATAACTAGTAAAAGGAATCTCTCTCATACAAAAATTGTCTGAATACCCACAAGAAACAACCCTGAACAAGTTACTGCACAAGAATACCAGGAAAGTCAAAGTAAACGAAAAGAGAAACCTAAGTGCCTTTTTTATTGTTAAAAAGTATGATACAAAGAAAAGCAATTTAAATTTTATGTTTATATCAGGACTTTTTTTTGGTCTCTTTATGTACTGTTTCCTTTAAAACTTAATCTGGAAAATCTTAGTCTACCTCTGAAAATATTTTTCAGTCTGTTTAAATCACATTTACATGTTGATTTAGAACTAAGTACAGGGCGGGGAGAAAACTTTGCATATAAAGTTTAAAAAGCATCCAATTATTATTAGAAGTAAATTACATTTTAATTAGACACAAACTAGCATTTAAAAAAATATTCAACATACATACAAAGTTGAGGATTCACCTGGTAAAAGGAATCTTCAACACAAAAAATTGTTTGAATACAACAACCCTAAAAAAGTTACTGCACAAGAATACCAGAAAAGTCAAAGTAAACGAAAAGAGAAACTTAAGTGCCTTTTTTTTTATTGTTAAAGTGTAGTATAAAGAAAAGCAATTTAAATTTTATGTTTATATCAGGACTTTTTTTTTCCTCTTTATGTACTATTTCCTTTAAAATTTAATTTAGAAAATCTTAGACTCCCTCTGAAAATATTTTTCAGTCTGTTTAAATCACATTTACATTTTGATTTAGAACATACGGGGGGGGGTAGTTTTATAATTATTTGTGTGGAAAATAATACAATAATTAGTAAATAATACTACAAGAATGACCTCTGTTTCACACACTCAGAATTATAAACCTACTTTCGTCTCCCCTGCATTAGCCTCCCCTTTCATTATTTTTCAGAGTTCGAATTGTAAATATTCAATGATTCACTTCGACAAAATGAAATTTCTTAATTTAAGGTCCCAGGAAATAGATAATTCTTAAAGGTGATTATTCTAAAAAACAACAACAACAACAACAACAACAAAACCAGTTTTCAAAAAGACTAATATTTAATAGAAAGAAAAGGGAATTAACTCCTGTACCTTTCAAAATCAACCAAATGGCTCAGTATACATCTCAAAATCGCTCCCTGAATACCCAATCCTCCTTTCTCTGAAACAATTACCTAAAAAGAAGCCAGATGAGATTTGACATAGTAAAACCATCCGGTAGTCACGGGTCAAGAACTCGTTTTGCATCTGAAAATCCACCAAACCAGCCCAGAGTTAAAATAAGGAGCCCCAGAATGTTTCACAAAATGCTTAAGTGCTTGGTTTTTCAAAAATGGAACAGAAAAAGGACACATCGAAATGCTCACTGAATCGTTCACTAATGTTTTCCAAGACGCACATTTCTAACTGAATTAGAATCCCGTGTTCACGTCATTTTTATACAGCCTTTCCAAATGAAAAAAAAATGACATTTCTAAGGCAAGTGGGACGCGATTTAGTACTGAAGGCCTGTGCACAGCGCTGCTCCCTTCACACGCGCGCAGAGAGAAAGCCGTCCCTTTGGAACCCCCGTTAGGAAACCGGCTGGTTGTGCTTCCAGGAATGTAAGCGAATAGCTGCCTGGCCCCCAGCTCCCCTCTGTGTCCCCGGAGACGCTGGGAGAGCGAAACTGACGCTGTTTTGTCAAATGACCCAAACGCTCTGAATGCCGCCTAAGATGTTATTTGGCAAGTGACGTGGATCCTGGGGTTGGCATCGTGTTTCATACCCATTTCACAAATGGAGGGGACCCACCCAGCCTGGGGAGCAGAGAAAGATGACGGCCTGAAAACCACCTAAGACTGCAGTCATCCAGAGCACACCTGCTCCCGGCACAGGAGCTGCTGACACGCATTTTGAAAATATAGCGAAGCACTTCCTGGTGTTATCCACCAGCTCCCCCCCCCCCCCCCAAAAAAAGGAGTGTAATATAGATTGCATTTTCAAAAAAATCACTATTCCTTGCTTTTATCTTCTCTCCTTATATTTTCTAAACGTGCAGGCAAAACTTCAGGAGCAAAGACTATCATTCTATCCATTCACTTATCTTGAAAGAATTCCTACCACAGCATCAAGAAATACTTTTTGACGTTCTGGAAATCCTCGATGAATACATACTGGCAAGTCCCTCAGGAGAGGGTGACGCCCCATTGTAGAGGCCAACAATGTTCACTTGTAACTGGCAGCTCTGTAGGGTTCTCCATGGAATAAAACATGGCAAAAGGCAATTTATTAGTAGACAAAGTAAACCTATTTCTTGCAAGCCTGGACTCTTACGGTTATTTATAGAGTATTATAAAAAATAATATTTTTCAACACCGCATCTGAGATTACCTCCGTGTTAAAGAAATGCCTCCCTCCCTGCTTTCTGCCCGCGTTCAAATCCCAGCTTAATAAAAACAAATGGCATTCCTCATTTCGTCAAAATTGCACATTCAATATCACAAGCTCTGCTCCTGTACCAAGACTCTTAACACTTCCAAATTCAGTAATTAGGTATCCACAGCCTGAGTGCAGGCCGCAGAGTTTGGGGGAGGACGGACTGACTCTGAGCAGGATCTTTCTAACTTTCAAACGAATGGGTTTAAAGACAACCAATAAAATAAGAAGGCAAGGTGAAATGGTGAAAATGCACAGGCTGGCGAATCCCGAAAAGTGGTTTTTGGTATTTCGTGGGACTAAACAAATCAGAAGAGTATGCAGCACCACTGGAGATTTTCAGCATTTTTGTCACTCAGTTAATTTCACGTCTGAATTAGAGAGCAGTAATACTCAAAATTAGAGACTTTGAGCTGTTCAAGCTAAAAAAAGAGAGAGAGAGAGAGAGAGAGGTTTTTGTGTCTAATGAGGAACTGAACACTTACTACATTAAGTTACTGAAAAATATGGAGAAGCATTGGGCTTCAAATTATTTTACTGAGCCGGTGTGGCTCCGTGGGTTGCCCATGGCCCCTTGTACCTAAAGGTTGCCGGTTGAATTCCTGGTTAAGGGCACGTGCCCAGGTAGAAGGTTTGCTCCCTGCACATAAGGGATCACGTACATAAGGCAGCTGGTTGATGTTTCACTCTCACATAGATGTTTCTCTCTCCCTTTCTCTCTTTCTAAAAAAAAGTCAATGAAAAAAAAAAATGCTAGTCAATATGCCTATTAAGAATCTACCCAAAAAAATTTGTCAAAACCCATCCACCCTAAATGCTTCCAATGCCTGAAGTAAAACCCAGTGTTAATAAAACAAAAGGAGTACTTTAAATCGTGAATTGCTAGAAACTCTGCACTATTAAATAACATTTTTTTTTGTAGAACCATGCTTAACTTAATACTGTTAAAAAGACCTTAAATTACCATCTATGAAACCGTGCAGATATATCTCACTCAGGTTTGTGTGTCTCCTCTCCAACAGCAAAGTAGACGCCCAGACACACGTTCCTGGGGGGACCATGGAGAACAATGGCACAAGAGCTTCAAGAAAATGCTACAAACGTCTATTAACATCAATTTTGTTACTGCCCTCTAGTGGCAGAGAGTGGCAGAGAGGCAAGTCACTGTACCAAGAGGAGAATGATTTGGAAGGCACGGGAGCTATAAAAAGATCTTGGAAAACAGTGAAATTTTACCCCATATGCCGTACTTCTTTTCAGGAGATTGACTCTTAAACAAAAACTCTATGTATGAAAGTCTAATTTTATTTGATAAAAAATTAAAGAGTTACAGGAGGAGCATGAATAATCGCACAAACTACATCATCCGCTCAACACAGCTAGTGTTTACCTGGCCCTGCAGCAACTAGTTAAAAATTTAAAAATTCAGCCACATTTGTCTACCCGACATGAGAGAATATTTTACTGCATTGGTTACTTGTAGGCCATGGAGGCAAGCTTATAAAAGTTATTTTTAACAATCTCTAAAATTCTACATTCGAAACAAATGAAAAGGGTAAAGGTATTTAAATTCCACAGAACCAAGCAAACTAAATTTATATTCAGATCTGCTCAGGGATGATATTTTGCAAAATAATTTTTTTGGAAACACTTATCACCAGGTATAAAATTGACATTTGGCATAATAAAAAAAAAAGCATATATAAATTCAAAGTAAAGTACATTTTGTTCTGTTTTTTTTTTAAGTAAAATAGGTCCTTTCCAAGTATTTTCCAGTGTATTTGCATAATTGTATTCATTATTTGTGGTTTTATTTTTCAATATTCATCTTCCATAATCAGAAACAATAATTTTAGAAGGACATAACACACTTTATGATTATTAAAAGTAGATATTGCTAAAGTAATACACTGGGATCTTTTCACATACAAAATTTAATAAATAGCTTTACTGTATTAAAAAAAGTGTTATCTTGTAAATGTACGTAGTTTATTCACATAACCTGTTTTAGAGAGAAAAAAAAAAGAATGCAACAGAGAAATGAGCCAAACAAGGAAATCAAAAGTTGTAAAATCTGACAGAAGCTTCTAGCAGGGCCTCCTTCTCAGGTTTCTCATTTTCAGGAATTCTGCAACTACAGGCGATGCACGGTGGGCTCGTTATCTTTACGTGTTTTTCACACACAGGCCTGCCAAGCACAGTGCCAGCACCTCCTTTCGGGGTCTCACTACGTGTTGAAGGCCAGCCGGGTCAGGGGGGGGAGGCGCCGGGTCCTTGCACAGCCTCTGGCCCCGGTCATTGACACCGGCAGCTGGCTCAGGCTGTGTCTACACCTGCTGCTCTTCCTACACCGCAAGGGGGTCCCTTTGGGGTTCAACAGCCTGGAGTGCTTGCCTACCCGTTTCCATCGAAGGGGAAATCTGAATGAAAAAGAGCATTTTTAAAGCACTGCCGTTAGCCCTTCCACCAATGCGTACAACAGACAAAGACACTGCTGAAGACTTCTGAAAGAATATCAGTGACGGCCAGGTCCTCCACGTTAGTGTGTGGAGTAAAACTGTCCCGAGGAAGGACTGTGTCCCATGTGTGTTCCGCTGCAGGAGCAGCCGGCTGGGGAAGCTGAACACGGAGCCACCCACCGCGTGCAGGCTCACGTTCAGAAATGGAACAAGATGTTTGCGAAACACTGGTTATTTTCTGACTGCGAACTTCCTGAGAGGTGTGCCAGAAATAACACACACACACACACGCACACACACACACACACGCACGCACACACACAAATAAACAGCCTATCACAAGCAAGTTATTTATAATCTGTCTTTAAGAAAAGCGCATACACGTTAGAAATCAGTTGTCAATCAAATCTAGACAGCAAAGCCAGACTAATGAAACAGGCATGAGGAACTGGAAGAGCAGACACAATTTGGAACTCTCTCTGCACAAATTTCAGCAAAACAATTTCGTTTCAGCCCCAGGTCCACTTTCTAAGACGCAGTGTATATGGCATTTAAAGTGAATTTAAGAGTAAGGATGAAAAGGTAGCTCAAACTAGCATGCAAATGTTTGTGGGGTTTTTTTTTTACCTAATATTCTGTATCTCATAATCAGAAACAGTAAAATAATAGAATACATAGCATACGTTTTGCTAACGCATCTCCCCTGCACCTTGCACGAAACGCATGAACTCACACATGTGAGATCTGGAGGAATGTAGCTTTAAGAGAGCGTGCCCGAAACAGCTCAGACGTTAAGAAGTGGACATCGGTAACCTTTCTGAAGACTCGATGTGAGAACCAGCCTCGGCGAGGACGGCCGGGAGACGATGGGAGACGCTGGGAGACGCTGGGACAGCTGCTGTTACTCTGAAACACCCATCCTGGCGGCATGTCTCTGGTTTTCAATGCCACGCCCTCCTCCCTGGGCAGGTGCCCCCCTCCCCGGGGACCTCCACACTCACCCCACAGCGGGGCCTGGTCCTTGAAGAGCACGAATGACAGCACGCCGAGCATCAACTCGGCACAGAAACAATGAAATATTCAGACGCGTACGTACACGTGTATGCACACGTGTGTGTGTTCATAAATCCCCAAAGACTGCTGTGAGCTCCTGGCATGAGATGCTCTTAAAACAACCGTTCACTTTGAACATTTTCTCGGGCTTGTAAAAGGCATGTTGAGACATCCTGCCTCCAGCATTAAGGAGACCCGCAACCTCCTTTCCTCACCAACTCCCTCCTCCTCGCCAAGCCCAAATGACCCCAAAATCAGACCCAGGAGCCAGCGGCCCTCCTGCACGGGCTGCACCGACGGGCACTGAGAAACGAATGGACCCGAGCGTCAGAGCGGCAAACGGGGGAGGTGAAGGTTTGGCAGGGACCCCCACGGCCTTGGCTAGAGGTCGGCAGCCCCGCTCGAGGTCTCCGGGAGAGGGGTTTGGCCCACGAGCCTCCACGCCACCAGAGCAGGCCGCCGGGCACCCGGGTGGGAAGTCAGCAGTCACACGAAGGCGTGGCAGCGCCACGCTCCAGAGCCAAGAAGTGATACTGACAGGTTCGCTGCAGGAGAGTACAGGTGGGACACTAGAGAACTCGCTGGAGTACAGGCAAACTTCATTAAGAGAAAACACTCCATGGAAAGTGGAACGATAATACAAGTTTCAAAGAACATGACATCATGTAAAACAGCCTATTGTCAAAGAGTTTATTTTATTTTTTTAATGTATTTTATTAATTTTTTACAGAGAGGAAGGGAGAGGGATAGAAAGTCAGAAACATCGATGAGAGAGAAACATCAACCAGCTGCCTCCTGCACACCCCCTTCTGGGGATGTGGCCACAGCCAAGGTACCTGCCCTTGACCGGAATCAAACCCGGGACCCTTCAGTCCGCAGGCCGATGCTCTATCCACTGAGCCAGACCGGTTTCGGTAAAGAGCTTAATTTATCTGTAATGATGGTGAGCAAAAAATTTATAGGACATTTATTATTTATTTATCGTTAATGGACATTAAAATTAGGATGTGACGGCTTTATTTTTAAATGTCAGTATTTGTCATACATTGGAAATTAATCCTTTGCAACTATTTTTACTTGTGATACAAAAAACATTAGATTTCCACTAAAAATATAAGGGGAGATCTAGCTTACCAAAATTCTTTTAGTGAGAATGTAAGCAAAAAGTTTGAAGAACTCTGTAAAAAAATGCAAAAAAAAAAATCTCAACTCCTTAAAGAACTATAATTCAAGTGACATTAACTGATGTAAATGAATTACACTGAGAAAAATAAAATCTGCAGTCACAGCTATATGCAGAATAGTGACTTTTAAAAAGGAATAAAAAAGATCACCCCCCTGAGGAATGGGGACAAAGCTCTATTCGGCTGCACATTAAGAGCCATAATTATGTCCACGGGAAGCAAGCAAAGGGATTAATTAGATCAGAACAGAGGTTACTAATTAGCAAAGAGAAAAAAGATAAAAAGACAATTATCTAAGGACATAAGGCTTGAAAAAATATGTAAGAGACCTATGGCTAGCCCAATCGAGGAAAAAGAAAACAGAAATAAATACAGAAGCATCAGGATGAGAAAAAGGCAGTTACATTTTGGCAGGATAATACAATAACTGCAAGGTGCTGGAAAGAATAGAAAACCAGGTGATAGCTGAAACCGGTTTGGCTCAGTGAATAGAGCGTCGGCCTGCGGACTGCAAGGTCCCAGGTTCGATTCCGGTCAGGGGCATGTACCTTGGCTGTGGGCACATCCCCAGCAGGGGGTGTGCAAGAGGCAGCTGATCGATGTTTCTTTCTCATCGATGTTTCTGACTTTCTATCTCTCTCCCTTCCTCTCTGTAGAAAATCAATATATTAAAAAAAGAAAAGAAAGGAAAACCAGGTGATAGCCTCTACTCTAATCTACCACAAAGCAGAAAAAAAAAAATCTCTTGAAATTTCTCTTAAAAAGTCCACTCAATCTACTCCTGCACACCCCCCTTCTCACCCTCCACACACTTGGGTATCTTTAGTATGAAAATGAACTACTCTTTTAACTTTCACAGAAATTTTTATCGAAAGTAGTGATAAAAAAGGGAGAGTCCAGAGCAAAGTGTTTCATTCAAATGAAATGTGGTTGTCTTAATCATGACTGGTTTTCAGAATGATTTCATGAGGTTCTTTAAATGAAACATGGAACTTCTGTCTGTGTTCTTAAGAAAATGACCCAATGCGATAGGAAGCACTGTGATGTCATGAGAATGACCTGGTCACGCTGGTTATCTCAATTCCCTGTCTCCTCGTTAAGAAGCGCGGATCTCTGTGAGCACCTAATTTGGAAGAACAGACCGGCAGAGAGAACAATCGCAGTCGTAGAGATACGGCACACGGGGCAGGGCTGGGGACAGTTTAGTTCCTCTGAGTGTCCTTGCACTTGGCCTGGTGCAGTGACCTTTGTAGTACACGGGGGGGGGGGGGGGGGGGGGGGGGCATCAGGCTTGTTGGAGACTATCTTCCTTCTCCTCCCCCAGCTGTCTAGGGCTCTGGCGTTTCCCCGCTCACTGGGGGTGATGGGATGGGGGTGGAGGTGGGAGGGGGGCAGGGGAGTAATGGGGGAATACGGACACATATGGACCACTGTAACCAATAAAGAAATGAAAAACACACAAATAAAAAAGACATGGTCAGAGGAGCGATGCCAAGGCACTCCAAGGCCAGCACACTCTCTCCTCCATCACTGTGGCGAGAGGCTCCTACACTAGAGAAACCACTCCCACCCTTGTCTCAGGCAGGCATCGGCAAACTCACTCCTCAACAGAGCCAAACTTCAACAGGACGACGATGGACGTCTCTTGGGAGAACCACGTTTTGAAAACTTAAACTTCTTCGACTGCTACTTTTTCAAAACACACTCGCCCAGGACGTGGTATCTTGTGGAAGAGCCACATTCAAGGGGCCAAAGAGCCGCGTGGGGCTCGTGAGCCGAGGTTTGCCGACCACGGGTCTAAGCCACGTACAGTCCTGTTCCAAATCCAGTTTATGTCCAGCCCCGGGGCCGTCCCATCCCCGTGAGAACGTTGCGGGGCTGAGCACGCAGTGCCTGTGCTGAGCTGGGTGCGGGACTCTGCTCTGAGCCGGGCCCCGATCAGCCGTCCCCAGGGCTCCGAGGGCCCGGTCCCGTAGTCCTGCAGCCTGGGAGGGAGGACACGCTCACCCCGGGCACAATCCTGCCCGTGCGGGTTAACCGGGAGTTGTGCGTGGCCCTCCACACGGAGGGACCGGGAGCAAACGCTCCGAGTTCCTCGCTGATGTTTAAGATACAGATTCGCCTGCACGAGGGGTTGCCTGAGAGCTCTACCGAGTGATCGATCCTCCAATTTACACGGCAGGCTTTTTGCATGATCCTCATTATTTAATCCGCAGTCACTGCGGAGTCGGGAGAGCCGAGAAGTGCCTCGAAGGGCCCAGAACTAGTTCTCACGGAAAACGAAGCGAGTCTGTAAGTTGTCACGACGACCACACCCCGGGGACAGGTCCGTATCCGCGGCCCCTTGAGCTCCTTCCCAACCCCGTCATCCTGCTGCTTATTTCCCAAACGGCCCGGCCCAGCTGGGTGTCCGGTAATTAGAACATTCGGACGTTTAGGGACTCCTCCGCGTGTCCCGGGCCACCACCCCGCACAAGACAAGCGGATGAAAATCGGTCCCGCGCCCGGCGTGCCGACGCGGGCTCTACACACAGACGGCGGGAGCGACAGCGCCCGGTTGGGCCCTAAGGCAGCGACGGCGATGCTGGTGCAGAAGGGAGCCCAGCCACCTCCCTCCCGGTCCCCGCAGCCCACAGAGTCCTTAAGCCCCTGGGTGCCGACCTCCTCAGGCCCCAGAGCTGCGTCACTCTCTGGAACTTTCTCACGTGACGTACGAATGAGGTGAACTGAAAACACGGCAATTAACGCTTTTATTTTATTTCTCTCAAGTCATGAACCTGGGCTATACCGTGGCAGAGCTGCATGCTAATCCAACAGCGGAAACTCCCGCCTGTGCGCCGACTCGGGTTTGAAGGATTCGTTTTGGAGACACTCGGATGCTTTCCAGGGACCTTCAGGACTACAAACGGCTCATCAGAAAGGGGCTTCCGAGGGGGGTGCATACCAACAACCTTAATGTTTTTAAACATCAGCTGACGACCCTTCTGGTTATGTATTTTAAAAATCCCCAAATCCTATTATCGTCGTTGGCTTATTGATCTTTGCTTTAAATCACTTATGTTAGACATCTATATGGAGGTTAGTTTTTTTAACCTCAAAATAATTGGCCAATAATTCAAAACATGGGTGAATTAATGACTGTTATTACTGCAAACAAAGGAGATAAAATGTTAATAGGCCAATTAAAACACACGTGTGCACACACACTCATACACTCACACATACTAACACACACTCAAACACATACACACACTCATACATTCACACACACACACACACACACACACACACACACACGATCCTTCTGTCTGTTTTCAATTTACGTAAAGGCTCCTGGGAAATAACTGAAGCGCGATGGGCACAGAGCCTAATGGAGCACTAACGGGGGCCTGTTAAAATTAACGTCAGGCCGCGTGATTTATTCCTAAACAAACCTGCACAACCGAGAAAGCCGTCCTGAAGAGGGGGTGTTTTATCTGCATCATCGGGGCGAGCCGTGGGTGCAGACAAAGAACCCGTCTGCTCAGCCAGAGTGCACGGGAAAGGGGGACGCTGTGTCCCAGTTTAAATGGAAGGGCATGAAGAATTCCCGAGCTAAGAACATCCCTGGGACCTCACCGCCAAACCACGCCCCTCGAAAGGTCTTTCCGGGCGTTACCGGGGACTCTGTGGCCAGACCCACATCAGGTTGTTGGCAGCAGAGCCCCGGTTCCAGCACAGCTCGCATCTGCCGTCACAGCCTGGCAGTGCCTGCGGAAGGCAGAACCCTGACCTCCCTCAGACACACGGGGATCCTGGTCTGTAGGAAGACGGGGTAACCAAGTGACTTTTGCTTTAAGTGTGAGAGCCGAAATCGGTTTTGCTCAGTGGATAGAGCCTTCGGACTGAAGGATCCCAGGTCCGATTCTGGTCAAGGGCATGTACCTTGGTTGCGGGCATATCCCCAGAAGGGGGTGTGCAGGAGGCAGCTGATGTTTCTAACTCTCTCTCCCTCTCCCTTCCTCTCTGTAAAAAATCAATAAAATATATTTTAAAAATAAATAAGAATAAAAGATGTGTGAGAGAGAGGTCACAGGTTTGATTCCCAGTCAGGGCATGTACCTAGGTTGTGGGGAGGGGGGGAGAGGGGGAGCGGGGGAGGGTATATAGGAAACAGGCCATCGATGATGTTTCTCTCTCACTGATGTCCCCCCTCCTTCCTCTCCCTCTAGAAAAACCAATACAAACATATAAAAAACTAAGTGTGAGAAACTGGGTAGTTAATGAATAAATGGTGGTGTTGGTTGCCTCTGAGCTTGCAATATGGTTAAAGTGGCAAATGTTTTTCTCCCCTAAGATAAATGCAATGACTATTAACATTACTAGGGATTTAAGTTTTGTGGGTCATATGATCACCCCTTCCTCCTCTTCCTGTGCAGCCTGCAGAAGGAGAGCAACGCCCTGGTCCCCCGCCTTCCCCAGAGCGCCCTGAGCATCAAGGTCAAGTGCAAGGGGCATGGATCCACACCGTGGAGAAGTGCACCGAGCGAGGAGCAGCCGCCCGGGTTCCCCCCCCCTGCCCCCGCCCCCCCCCCCCGTCATGGTTCCACTGCCCTGATGGATGGATTCTCTGTAGTCACCTTAGACATAGCCTCTCACGTAGTAACAAAACACGCTTACTTTACCATTCTAAATATGTTTTATTGATTTTTCACAGAGAGAAGGGGAGAGGGATAGAGAGTCAGAAACATCGATGAGAGAGAAAGATCGACCAGCTGCCTCCTGCACGCCCCCCCACTGGGGATGTGCCCGCAACCAAGGAACATGCCCTTGACCGGAATCGAACCTGGGACCCTTCAGTCCGCAGGCCGATGCTCTGTCCACTGAGCCACACCGGTTTCGGCAAAACATACTAATTTTAGAAATCTGCCAAATATTTTATAAAACTAATGACTTACCTAAAATTAATTACACCGAGCAGAGTGGGAGTAAAGGGAGGGAATGGGAGACATTCCCATTTAGTGTCAACAATTAAAACAAACTTTAAAAATAGAGTCGATTACAATTGTGAATGGTATTATACACACACGTAAGGAAGGGAGGGGTGTGTAAGTTAAACATACCCCCTCCGCCCCTGAGCAGTCCATGGGCGGACATGAGGGAGGCGTGAGCACGTCCCACCTGGGAAGAGTGGGCTCCGGAAGGCGGGGCTGCGGACCCCCCTCAGGTGGTGACAGCACCCCAGCGGCTGAAAAGAAGGCTGATGGTGACCCAGAAACACACGTGGGTGCTCTCTCGTGTCTGAAGGAGAGGCCTCATCGATCAACACCGCAGAGGGTCTGACAAGTCCTGGTTCTGCACCCCTTCCCATTCTCCACCCCCGTCTCCCAGCAAGCCACGGAGCAGAACACCCTGCGGGACTGGACCCGGACGGGGCACCTGCTCACAGAGGCTCAGCTGGATTCCAAAGATCCTGTCTCACAACGGGACCTCCCCGGCTACCGTACAAACGCCATCCTGCCCAGAGCGCTCTGCATCGGTTTCATAGTCAAGAAGCAACGTGCAAAACATGTTAGCTTTCCAGGATTGGGGGGGAGACGGGGAGGGATTTAAGTTTTGAACTTAAATAGAACCCTTCCTTTAAAAAAAAAATCTGTGTTGATTTCAGAGAGGAAGGGAGAGGGAGAGAGAGAGAAACATCGGTGATGAGAGAGAATCCCTGGTTGACTGCCTCCTGCGCGCCCCACACTGGGGATCGAGCCCGCCACCCGGACATGTGCCTGACTGGGAATCGGACCCGGGACCGCCTGGCTCACAGGTCGACGCTCAACCACTGAGCCCCGCCACCTGTGGCTGCAAAGAGCTTCTTTCTAGGCCACTGTCTCCCCTCTGGAGCCCCGGGAGCCTGTGAGAATGGCTGCCTCCCGAAAATACCTCAATGATATGACCACAGAAATTCTTTCTCTAAAACATGCTTCTGGATTTTCAGAAACTAAAACCTAGTTAATCCTGGGCCCAAACTTCCAAAGAATTAACACGGGCAGGTCATCCTGAGCACTGGGCGGCGGAGGAGCTTATTCCAGAAGCTTCTAACGCAACAAACAAAAAACACAACTATATTCCTCTTCCCTGCTGTGGACGGAAGGAGCCACACGCTGACCCGACCAGCTCAGGGGAGGCCGGCGTGGCGGTCTCAGAGACTCAGACACCTAAAATGACCACAAAGGATGGTTTGAAAATTAAATATAACTACAATTAGGTTGTAGTGGGTAGTGAGTCCTAGGCCTGTATTTTCCCTGACAAAGATCAACTTAGATCTTTCCTGAGCCATTTGCCTTTTTGCCTCTAAGACGACGAATCTGTGAGATGTCTGGGTAACCTGTAACTTCCCTTTTTCTGGAGCCCCGGGGGCACAGCCAGGTGGGGTGGGCGCCAGGACAGAGACCTCACATTCCTTCATGATCGTGTTCATTGTTCCTGCACCCGCCTGAGTGTGTGTCCGTCATTTCACTTTTTGTCCAGTCCCAGGTGGGACTGCTTATCCCTCCTCCTAAATCCATCACCAGTGAAGTTCATGTAACCCCCCTATGCCCCTCCTTGGATTGCGATGTATAAATGGAATTGTCCCCGCCCTTCTCAGGAGCAATGTCTCAGTCCATTGAGCTTCTGCGTCCCGGCATATGTCCACAGGGTGGCTCACACAAACTCACTGAAACTCTTTACTGGTTTCAATGGTTTTCTCCTTAACACTGCGTACAAAACGATGCTAACTGGTGCTGAGGGTGTGCGGAGGCAGTAAAATCGAACACCACGTGCCGTCATGATTCACAGGATCTCTGAGAGGATCTATGTCTCTGAAGCCATCTTTCCCCAGTGCGGGAAGCCTGACACGCTTCCACTCTGCGGTTTGAGAGCTTTTGAAGTTCTGAAGAACTGCAGATACTGCCACGTTCGCCGGAAGCCTGGCTCCTATGTCAGGACTCTTAATTCATTCCGAGATGAAATGAGTCGTCACATTCTCTAAAAAAAGAGTTCTGCACCCCGAAAGTCACAGTGATGTCAGGGCTGCTTTGAGTCACAGATGAGTATTTCATGTTACAGAGAAACTGGGGATTCCACGAGAGCAGTATTCCCAGGTCTTCTCCCTTCATCTGGGAGGGGAACCTCTGTTACTCGAAAAGCTAACCATTCGCTGGCAATCACAGATGTTTATTAATGTGTGGCGATTTCTGGGTCTATTTGAAAACGTTATTCTTTAATGTCTTATTAATCATAGTAAGAGCCTCTGTTACACTGAATAGCTCCTCTTCCAGGAAAGAGGGCATAACAAGCTAGTTACACGAGTAAGAGATTCTTGGGTTAAAGTACTCCAGCAATTGCTGTTCCACTGAAACACAGCGATACATTGACAACAGAGGGAGTGACAACAGAGTGAAATTCTTACTGAGTAAAATCCAGGCAATATTAGTGCATCCCCTGTCATTTCTGCCATGGTTTCAAGCAATAACTGCCTCTATGTGGCATTCTATTTGAAGGTTTTCACAGATTCGGATGGGAGAACACTTTGACTTGTTTTAATTTTGCTTTTAATTTGAGAAATAACGAAGCAGTTATTGCCATTCAGAAGACTATTGCTTTGAGAGAAAACCTTTAAACATTTCATCATGTATTTCAACTATGACAAAAAATGTAGTATATGTCAGTGATCCTTTACCAACAAAGTTAACGTGAACTGTATGCTTATAGCTCCTCAAGAACTAGAACTAAAAGACAGGCTTGAAGTTGGGTAGCAGGGACCACGCTGTCCTGCTCGGACAAAGGTGTCTGGAGTACAGGGGGTCCAAGAGAGGGGGGTACTGAAAAAATAAAACAACAAGAGCAAAAAAAATACAGCAAACAACAGAAAACACAGTCTCTGACCTTGGGCTTGCCACCCCCAAACGGCCACAGCGTGACGCGTTTAACCAATCACATATGGGCGTGAACGCAGCCTCAGAGGAGGCGTTCATGGGGACACGAGGTCGTGTGCAATTATTTCTCGGAAGAGTTGAGTTAAGAAGCTAAGCTAAGAGATGGCCAGGAGGAAAGCAGCTGTGCTCACAGAAACGGCCTGCGTGCCAGCTGAGCATGTCACTGTCAGCTGTGGAAACTCAGGAAAGTCACCCATCTCTCTGGATCCTGTGTCCTCATTCATTCCCGTCAACCAGTGTTGGCTGAGCAGGGCCAAGGCCCAGCGCTGTCGTGGGCTCCGCGGGTGCTGACGTGGACGGGAACGCCTGCCTCAGGGGACCTTTCACGGGGAAAACCGCCCCATTTGAGACAGTTAGGCCCGGCCAGCCTGGCTCAGGGGACCTTTCACGGGGGAAAACCGCCCCATTTGAGACAGTTAGGCCCGGCCAGCCTGCCTCAGGGGACCTTTCACGGGGAAAACCGCCCCATTTGAGACAGTTAGGCCCAGCCAGCCTGGCTCAGGGTTTGGGCCCTGGCCTATGAGCCAGGAGGTCACCGTTCAATTCCAGGCCAGGACACATGCCGGGTTGTGGGCTTGATCCCCAGCAGGTGGCCTGCAGGAGGCAGCTGACCAACAATTCTGTCATCACTGATGTTTCTCTCTCTCTGTCTCTCTCTGTCTCTCTTCCTTCTCCCCTGAAATCAATAAAATCTATTTAGAAAGAAAAAAGAAATTTAAAGAGTACGAAAAGCGCACTATTGGCCTCCTACTCCTATCTCCCTCTCACAATTCATCACCAGAGAGGCCTTCCCCCAAACACAGCCTATGTCACTGTTTTCTATGCCCAATCCCCAGTGGGTCCGAAATGAACATCTCTGCCCTTATATCTGAGACTAGAGGCCCGATGCATGAAATTTGTGCATGGGGAGGGGGAGGGTCCCTCAGCTCAGCCTGCACCCTCTCGCAATCCGGGACCCCTCAAGGGATATTTGACTGTCAGTTTGCGGGATGGGGTCTAAACTGGTAGTTGGACATCCCTCTCACAATCCGAAACTGCTAGCTGCTAACCGCTCACCCGCCTGCTGTCTGCCTGATGGTCCCTAACCACTAGGCCTGCCTGCCTAATCACCCCTAACCACTTGCATGCCTGCCTCACCATCCCTAACTGCTTGCCTGTCTGCCTGATTGCTCCTAACCACTCGCCTGCCTGCCTCATTGCCCCTAACCACTCTGCCTGTCTGCCTAATCACTCCTAACCACTTGCATGCCTGCCTCACCATCCCTAACTGCTTGCTTGCCTGCCTCATCGCCCCTAACCACTCTGCCTGCCTGATCATCCCTAACCAATCTGCCTGTCTGCCTGATTGCCCCTAACCACTCGCCTGCCTGCCTAATCTTCCCTAACCACTCTGCCTGTCTGCCTGCCTGCCTAATCTCCCTTGAGGACTCTGCCTGTCTGCCTGATCACCCCTAACCACTCGCCTGCCTGCCTAATCTCCCTTGAGGACTCTGCCTGTCTGCCTGGTTGCCCCTAACCACTCTGCCTGCCTGTCTGATCGCCCCTAACTGCCTCTGCCTCGGCCCCCATCACTGCAGCTTCATCTGGAAGAACGTCCGAAATGACATCCATAAGGTCGTTCAGCTGTCCAATCTAATTAGCTTATTATATTTTTATTATTATAGATTCAAGGTCTTTCATGTTTCTATTTCAACCAACCTTTTTAGCTGCTACCTTCCAAAACTCCCTTTCATGAACCCCCTGATCCAAGTTGACTGATATTCTCACAAACATACTTCACACATACCAACTTTATTTAAAACCTTGCTATGTGCCTCCCTCACCCTGCTGTCTTAGGTCTGCCCCTTGTCCATAATCCTACCCCTTCTGACCCCCAGCGTGATACTTTCTGGGTGAGGTTTTCTGAGCAGGAGAGAGAGAAACACCAAGGTGAACCCAAGAAAGAGATATTTGCTTTTTTGAATCGAAGAGGAAAGTTAAAGACGGGGAACCTCGTGAGGACGTTACAGAATATAACCCCACGTACATTATAATAGGTATTTCAGCAGTTTATGATTACTGATTGAGCACACTCACAAACGGGAAGAAATGAGTCCAAATCAGCAATGCTCAACCACTGTGTGGCATGAATTTTTAATCATGCAATCCATGAGTATTTAGTGAGGGGCACTGACCTCTTTTCCCTTAGCTTGTCAAATGAAAAAATGACAACAGCCAATACACAATAGCCAGCTGGTGTGCATGAATCAAAATTATATACACACATATATGTATGCATATATATGTACACACGTTTTTAATTTTTTGTCAGAGCAGTAAAAAATCTAACATATTTTTTGGTGTGTCTCAGATTTTCAGTAATTAGTTTGTATGTGTGATGAGTTGAGAAAGGTTGAAAATCTCTGGTCTAAATGAGCTTAAAATTATATGATCATAAATAGGACTATAGAGCATTCCATATCATAGAATTATATACTTGATACCTATATATTTTTGCAACAAGGTTACCCCAATAAATTTAATTTAAAAAATAGAAAAAGAAAGCTTTCCAGGGGGCACAGTACTTTTGTGAATAATTATTTTTTTACTTTATAAAATGAATTTCCTCAATAAATTAGTGAAGTTCTGTATTACTCTTTATTTAAATATTCTACATTGAGTTTTAATTTTGTAGACAGATATAAAAAAAAAACTTTGCTACAGGAATCCTGATTCTGTAAAACTTAAACTCACTGATTCCTGGGTTACACAATCTCATCTTAAAAAGAAATAGGGTTCAACACTAAGACTTTCATGGAAATACATAAAATGGGGTGTCATTTCAGTGACATAGGGGCTGTGTGATAAAGAGCACACACAGGACGGTATCAGCAATGGGTGGTGAGTTTAGGTCTCTTGATTGAAGAGGAATAAAACGTTATTTTATGTGAGAGAGAGAGAGAGAGAGAGAGAGAGAGAGAGAGAGGCCTCTCCATTCCTCCGGGCTCTCTCCTTTCCCTTCACCTCTCTCCCAGCGCACGGCCTTAGCATGTTAGCCTGGAGTCGAAGCAGGCTTCCGTTGCTGGCGGGGGTGTATTTTGGCAATCAGAATCAGGCTCTCCGACACTGACAGTTCACTGGATGACTGACTAAATCCTGACAAAAAGGGGAGGGCATAACCAAAGAATCCTCCTAAACACAGCAGTCTAATATGGAGAGAATTTTATTCTTGGTGAACGTAAGAAATGAAGAAATAACGATGTGTTGTCTCAGGTATGCCTTTATTAAATCCTAATGAATCGATGACAATTATTGTTTGACCAGAGCCTAGAACTAGTGTTTCTGTTTCCCAGGGTCTCCATTCCCACTCGGCAGAGATTAATACAATCCTCCCGCGGTTGCTGCCGTGAGGCACCTCAGTAGAGTCTGCGGTTCATCCTGGGCATGCCGAGGGAGACACCTTGTTATTGCTAATTGAGGCATTCCTGCAAATGCGGGCCAGAGAGGAGGTCTGTGAAATACACACAAGGAGATGTTTTGTTTTGTTTTTAAAATACATTTGTATTGATTTCAGAGAGGAAGAGAGGCAGGGAGATAGAAACATCAGTGATGAGAGAGAAACATCCATCAGCTGCCTCCTGCACACCCCCCTACTGGGGACATGCCCACAACCAAAGTACATGCTCTTGACCAGAATCAAACCTGGGACCCTTCAAGTCCACAGGCCGACTCTCTATCCACTGAGCCAAACTGGTTTCGGCTCACTCAACTCTTGACTGTACTACCCTGAGTGGCCAGATTATGATGATCTCTGAATGCATAATAATCTGGCCACTCAGTGTGTGTGTGTGTGTGTGTGTGTGTGTGTGTGTGTGTGTGTGTATGTGAGGCCTGGTGCATGAATTCATGCATGGGTGGGGTCCAGACAGCCTGACTAGGGGAAGGGGACATGGGCAGTTGGCTGGCTTGCCTGCTGGTCGAACTTCTGGTCGAGGGGACAATTTGCATATTAGCCTTTTATTATATAGGATATACACTGAGTGGCCAGATGATTATGCATTCAGAGATCATAATAATCTAGTCACTCAGTGTACAATTCAGCCAGGTGAGTATGACTGCCTTCGGAATGAGCATCTCAGGAGTTACTTTTCTGTTACAGTTGACACAGTCATTTCTCAATAAAACATGGCCATTTCTCTTTTGAAAGGGCCTCAAAAAATATCTTCAACTGCAGTAAATATCCCCCCCCCCTCTCTCTCTGAGTATAGATCTACTTTTCTGAAATATCCCACTGCTGGTTAGGAGAGCTTGTGAGGGAAGGAAAACAATGACACTAGCTCAATCGGTATTTGATCAAGACGAGACATGCCTACGCAACATCAACTGTTTTTATCTGTGTCCTGCAAATAAACTTGATTTTAACAGACTGGCTTCGAAGGAGTTTTCATGAAGGTGATGATGCAATGTGGGGATAGTAAGTACTATTCATGATGAAGAGTAATAATCTATTCAGGGTGAGGACAACCGAAGACCCCACGTAGCAAGCATGCATAGTCCATAGTCCATGAACCACTTCCCTGGTGAGCAACGGTGTTCCTACCCACTGTTCCTCTGCAGGGGGCGCTCTCCCTTCTTATTCCTTAGGCAACAGAATCGACCAAAAAGCCATCCGAGAGCCTGGACTTCGTCAGCCGATGACACCTTCATTAGCAAACACACTCACAGGAGCAGCAGGACATGTACATAGGAATAAGCTAGCCCAGTAGCACAAAATGTAAAAAGTTATAGAGTTTATTGTGCAGACTTGTTCCATTACCATTTTTAGTTTGATTCCCCAACCCCCCAAGAATCTTGAATCACCTAAAGATATTCTAGAGAACCTCTACGAGAGTCTATATTGTTTTACCTTATTTTTTAATATATACTTTATTGTTGAAAGTATTACAAATGTCCCCTTGTTTGCCCCATTGGACTCTTTGAGGCTGCACCTGCTTCCCCCACCCTCAACCCCACCCCTGCCTCAGGCCTTTACCACACTATGCTTTGTGTCCATGGGTTATGCATGTGTGCATATAAATCCTCTGGTTCATCTCTCCCCACCCACCCTGCCCCACCTTCCCTCTGAGATCCCTCGGTCTGTTCCCTGCTCCTATGGCTGGTTCTATTTTGTCGATCAGTTTATTCTGTTCTTTAGATTCACAGAGGAGTGAGATCCCATGACACTTGTCCTTCTCTGACTGTGACCCGGTTTCCTCACCTCCTCTTACAGCCACAACTGAAAGCCCACTGACTTTCCCAAGGTCACTCCACCAGCTAATCGTTTAGATGCACATTTACTGACCTTCCTAAGCAGAAGTTCTCAGCAGCCCAGACCTATAGAAAAACACACAAACGAAACACACCCCCAAACCCACCCACCAACAGTCAGCCTTGGGCACAGGGGAGTAAACTTGACTTACCATTTTGCCAGCTCCAATAAATACCCTTTTGATGTGTGAGCAGCCTTTAATAGCGAAGGCATTCGCTACCAATTAAATAAACAAACCATTCAACAGGGAAGAGACGTGTCAATAAAGGCACAATCTGCTAATTTTCTAATCAATGACTCGGACCAGGGCATGGGCCAGGGAGTGGAGATCAGCCACGCCACGGACTCCATGGCACAGAAGATCCCTCGTGATCCTGCTTCGCGGCAAACCAACCTGGGGCGGCGAGAAACCAAAACGGGCGGCAGCCGACGCACCTTCCTCACGGCTAATGCGGGAAGCATTCACTCTGCACAGAGGCCCATCGAAATGTCGGTAACACTCAGTGATTCCAGTATGTATGAAAGGCTGCCTATTAGCGTATTTCTGGTCTACAACAGTAAAGGGGATTTACAGGCAAAGCAGAATCAGGGTTAAAGTGAAAACAAAGCTATGTGACAGGTAAACAGGCGGCAGAATTCAGCACAGAAGGACATCCATTTCAGAGTAGGCCCAAGATTCCTTTGTGCTTTAGTAGTTGAATAAGCCAGTGGTCTGCAAACTCATTACTCAACAGAGCCAAATATCAACAGTACGACGACTGAAATTTCTTTGGAGAGCCAACTTTTTAAAACTTAAACTGCTTCTAATGCCACTTCCTCAACATAGACTCGCCCAGGCCGTGGTATTTTGTGGAAGAGCCACACTCAAGGGGCCAAAGAGCTGCATGTGGCTCGTGAGCCGCAGTTTGCCGACCACTGAAATAACCTTATATAAAATATTTAATCTCCTTTAACCTCAATTTTGTTTTAATCTATGAAATAGGGCCCAAGAGTCTTTACTTCCAAAACCACGTGCTACATATGAGGTGTTTTAACATGTCCTTATTCCCTCATGATACCCCACCCTTCATTCATACCCCTAGCCCCCTATTGCCTGTGTCCATTAATCATTATTTTTAATGTATTTTTATTGATCTCAGAGAAAAAGGGAGAGGGAGAAAGAGATAGGAACATCAGTGATGACAGAGAGTCATGGATTGGCTGTCTCCTGCACACCCCGGGACCAGGCTCACAACCCGGGCATGAGCCCTGACCGGAATCGAACTGTGACCTCCTGGTTCATAGGCTGACGCTCAATCACTGAGCCACCACTGCCAGGCATAATCGTTATTTTTAACCCAAAAAGTGAACGGGAACCCAGGGGCCTGGGGTCCTTACTTCTTCAGGGGTGGGGGTGACCTTCCCAGCCATTCCCAGCGAAGACAGAGGTAGGTCTTAGGTCTGTCTTAACTAGCAACTGCCTTAACCCTTCCAAGCCTCAGTTTCCCCATCCTCACAACGGAGGGTGTAAGAATATTGGACTCCATGAGTTGTTCTGAATTCATGCTGAAACAATGCTTGTAGAAAGGTTTTAGCGCTGAGACGAGTACCCAGCAAATACCTAATAAATGTTAGCTATTGCTTCTCCACCTATAAAATGTGTTGTCTGGATTAGATTAGGCCAGTGGTCAGCAAACTCATTAGTCAACAGAGCTAAATACCAACAGCACAACGATTGAAATTTCTTTGGAGAGCCACATTTTTAAACTTAAACTTCTTCTAAAGCCACTTCTTCAACATAGACTCGCCCAGGCCGTGGTGTTTTGTGGAAGAGCTATACTCCAGGGGCCAAAGAGCCGCATGTGGCTCTTGAGCCCTGGTTTGCAGACCACTGGATTAGGTGACTTGAAGACCCTTTTCAGTTCTGAAAAATCTCTAATTCTACTCACTTCCAGAGGAGAAGTTGGTAAAGTTGGTAAAGTTGGTGTTTAAAGTTTTTGAGTTTGTTGAGTTTTTTGTTATTGATGAGGCAAGACAGTAGAAATGTGTGTGTGTGTGTGGGGGGGGGGGGGTGTTATGGTTGTTTTGTCCTTACGGTCCCCCCCTGTAATCTCTGAGTAGCCAAAACACTGAATTCAAAGTACCAATTCTCGCTCCAAATCATCATACTACAGATAAATCTTCCCTACTTTCGTCACCCGAAAGTCTCACTAGATATAGTGTTGACCAGTTTTTAAAAACTAGAAAAAAAAAATACTCACAAGTAATAATGTGCTTAAATTTCAAATGTACCTATGCATGCAGCTGTAGCCTATTTTCTTCCTACTCAAATTGAGTGTTATGATTCCTTGAACTACAGGCTTCCTTTAAAAAGCCCTTCCTTGTAGAAATTAACATTTTGCTTCACCAAACCCCTAGCACCTAATTGGAACTCAGTTACCCCAAAATCTCACCAGAGAAGAAATGCAAAGGTATGGAGGTAGAAGGTCAAAGAGGCTTCTTAGAGAGGAAACAGTGAAGCTCATACAATCAGCCCGGATGGCAGCCTTTCCCAGCACCTCTCATTCCCACCAAGATCATCGCCGCCGCCACCGCCACCACCACCACCACCACCACCACCACCATCACCACCACCACCATCACCACCACCACCACCACCACCACCACTACCACCAACACCACCACCACCACCGAACAACCAGCCACGTGGCGATAAACAGCGACTGGAGGTGAAGGCAGGAACTGAAGCGCTCGCCTTGGAACCGATCCCTGTGCCTGCGCTGCACAGTCCCTAGAAATGCTCCCAGGCAGCGAGTGTGACATTTGGAATGGCTCCGGAGCCACATAGCACCACGCTGAGGTCACCCTCTCACCCTCCGATTCTGTGTGACCTTGGAGTGACCTAACCTCTCTCCGGCCAGCCTTGCCATCAGCAGACTGGAGAAATCCCCTCTGAAAGGCAGACTGTGAGGATAACCCACAGGGGTGTGTTTAAAACACGCTGCCTTGTGCAGGGCTCAGAAATGACAGATCAGAGTAACGCCAGGCTGTCCCAGGGGCCCTCGATGGGGGACACTCAGCCCTCGGTAGCTCCTGAGTAAATTACTCAATCGTGACACAGAGCAAAGGAACTGATGCTCATGACGATGACCGTCTACGAGCGATCAAATGTCCTCGTTCGGCTGAAACCGGTTTGGCTCAGTGGATAGAGCGTCGGCCTGCGGACTGAAGGGTCCCAGCTTCGATTCCGTCAAGGGCGTGTACCTTGGTTGTCTGCACATCCCCAGGGGGAGGTGTGTAGGAGGCAACTGATCAATGTTTCTCTCTCATCGATGTTTCTAACTCTCTCTCCCTTCCTCTCTGTAAAAAATCAATAAACAACAACAACAAATGTACTCATTCAATAAGCACTCAACAAACACCACTGAATAACGTCTTTTTTCAGTGTGGGGCTTAGTGCTGGGACATGGTAAGACCAGCTGTGCCCCCAAAGGACTGCCCCCCTAGTGGGGGAGGGAGAACTGTGCACAGGGACTGTGGTACACATGCTGAGAGCTGCAGGGGCAGGTGCACCTGGAGCTATGGAGCCAGCGCCTCTCCCTCCCCCCCCCCCCGCCCCCACTCCCTGCCCCCAGGGCCATCAGTGAAGGCTTTGGAGAAGAAACTGAGCAAGTAGGCTTTGAAAGAAGTGTGAGAGGCTGCTGAAACCAGTGTGGCTCAGTGGATAGAGCGTCGGCCTGCGGACTGAAGAGTCCTGGGTTCGATTCCAGTCAAGGGCATGTACCTTGGTTGTGGGCACATCCCCAGTGGGGGGTGTGCAGGAAGCAGCTGATTGATGTTTCTCTCTCATCGATGTTTCTAACTCTTTATCCCTCTCCAATTCCTCTCTGTAAAAAATCAATAAAAATTTACTTAAAAAGTAAGTGTGAGAGGCTGAGAAAGGGGCAAGTAGCGCTGACCAAGCCCAGAGTGGGGTGTGGGTGGGACAGAGGCGCCATCATGAAGGTTCCGGTAAAACGTGCTAAGGAATTCGGAGTCACCCAAGCACACCATGAAGACTTCAGGCAGCCAAGGGCCAGGTCAGGATCCCGATGGGGAGTGACACCTAAGATGACGCTGTGGGGGCCGGACAGAGGCAGCGACACAGGGGGGAGCCTGATGAAACGGTCCAGGGACAGAGAAAAGGAGCCTGAACTTGGTCCTGAAGGAGCGACCAAGGCGGGGGCGGTGAGGGCGAGAATAATTCATTTTGAACGTATTTCTTCCTGATTTTCAGAGACACAGCAAGGGGAGGGGAGAGAAACATTGACGGACTGCCTCCCACAAGCACCCTGACCAGGAATTGAACCCGAAACCTTTCGGTCTATGGGAGGATGCTCCAACCAACGGCGTTTTTATTGCCGTAAACAAAAACGTTCTTACAGGAATCCATCCTCTGTAACCCGGAAACCGTGACTGTCCTGATGGGACCATTTCCGGTGACCCCGAGTTCCTCAGTCTGCAGCGTGACATCATTCAGAGCAGGGTGAGGGGGTGCCATCTCTGAGGACGTTTAAAATAATCCTTCGGGTATTTGGGTAACGGGCCAACATTTGCTCTCTCTTATGAGAAGCCGGCACTCGGCTCCGGTTAACTGCAACACAGGTTCCAGGGAAAGGCCGGCCTCCGATCGGTGACGTTGAAACCCTTCCCGTAGGCAAACCGTGTAGCGCTGCTGCATCGTTTTAAACGGAGTTTTCAACAAGGTTTAGTAAAAACGCTTCTCCTTATGAAACAATGCTTGTTCAAATGTTTAAACAAAAATGCCATTTTCATGGAGCTGGTACCCAATGCGCCACAAATACAGGCCATAAGCGGAGAAATACACGCCACAGAGCTCCCGCTTGTGTCTCAACATCTGCGGGGCGGCGAGCGTCACTGAAACGGAACGACCAGACCCGGGACCACCTCAGGCAGACACGCGGGCGGGCATCCGTGAGCGGTCCTCCCGCGCCAACGCGGGGATGCTCGTCTCTCCCCCGAAGACCTTCCAGGAAAAACCACCCACAACGGAGCAGAAGAGCCGCCTCTTTTCCAAGAGACGAGTCGTCATCCTGAGGCCATTCTTAAAAGCAGAACCGAACGGTCAGCCCGGCTGAGCCCCCGCATTTGTGACGAAGGGCTACCTCCGTGCAGAGCGAGCGTGACATACACTCCTGGAGGAAAAGCCGCCACCAGAGAGAGACGCAATGTCGCGTTCACCTCCGCGGGGATGCTCTACAATCGGAGGGGGGGCGGGAGAGCAGGAGTAAAGCGCTCTGTATGACACAGCGGCCTGGGGAACTCTGCCGGTGCTCAAACCGGCCGGGTGGCTGCCCTAAAACGGCCAGACGACTTTCCCCACCTCCCTCAAGGTCACGGCCCTCATGAGGCGCTCCCCGCGAGGAGAACGCACTTAACGGCTTTCCCTGGGTCTGACCCGGCCTCGCGCACCCAAAGGGCCTGGTCCGGGTCCCCGGACCTCTCCCGTCTCCCTGGATAAGGATAACAGAGGAGAAGCACTGCCCTGTTACCCCAGGAATGGAAAGACAAATGCAATTAAAAAAAAATATATATATATATATATGTATATATATATATATTATGGATTTTTTTACAGAGCGGAAGGGAGAGGGATAGAGAGTCAGAAACATCGATGAGAGAGAGACATCGATCAGCTGTCTCCTGCACCCTCCCCACTGGGGATGTGCCCGCAACCAAGGTACATTCCCGTGTCCAGAATCGAACCCAGAACCTTTCAGTCTGCAGGCCGATGCTCTATCCACTGAGCCACACTGGTTTCGGCCAGACAAACTCGGGAGAGCACAGCTAGGTGTCCACCTCCCTAAGGTACACGTGTAAGCGGGCGGTACAGTCCCACCTCGGTGAGGCAATGACACAGGATTAGCAGCTAAATGTGCGGTGTGCGGTCACTGGGTCTCACTGAAAAGAAAACGCGTGGGAAGAGTTGGGGGTACTCTGCCCAGGTGTCCCAAAGCAGCCCCCCTCCACCTGCTGGACGCGGTTTACTCGGTTTACCCAGGGGCCGTGCAGAACCCACCGTGAAACGAATTCCCTGAAACTCCCACACTGCATTTCGATTTTTAAAAATGGTAGGTGGCTATGTATAAACAGGAAAAGGGGGCGTGTTTTTCTGCACCGGCGCTAGATTAGTCATTTTGGTTTCTCTAGCATGCCATCTGCCTTGTAAATGAATCAAACAGCATGTTTGTGTGAAGTAGTATTTAATAGTCGGAGCGGGGAATAACCCTGCCGAAGAGAGAAGCTCTTTTTCTCGGAGCTACTGTCATCCGTGGTTTCCCAGATCTATTTTGAGACCAGAAGGCCCTCGGATGTCTGTGCGTGCTTTTCCACTGCTCCTCTTCCCCGGTGAAATGAATTCACCATCAGGAGCACTTATGGCACCGACTGTTTCTAGGATACCGAAGAGCGATTAATTTTCACCCTGTTGTAGAAACTAAGGGCAACTATTTCACAATTGAAACACACAGGATTTGTAACTTAATAGCTAGGTTTGTAACTGAAATAAAAATGTAAACACCAATTTTGAAACAACTGGGTTCTTAAGTATTAAAATAGATGCCGCCTAAAATAAATGTCACCAAATACTTCTATCCATCGAATTCTTACTCTCCAGGGAAAACACTAATTTTGACATTTCAGGAAACAAACACTCCATTTCTAATACATAATCTCTAAACTGAGACTTCAGTTTAAAAGGCCTTAGATGGAAATATGACATGATTTTTCATTTTAGACAAGTCATGTAAACTTCATTCTACATTACCTACTACCGGAGAAATCGGTAACAGCAAGCAACCTGATAAAGCTGATGAATAAATACAATGAATTTCTAATGTGAAATACCTTTTAAAATAATTTCCCTTTTAAAATGGTCAACGTCTGAGAATATGGAATGACTGCACTTATCATTACAGCCAAAAGAGTGTTCAGGATTGATAATTTAATATTGACAATTATATGCATAGAATTGTCCAGATCAATGTAATAGAGCAATAATCTTGCTAATGACCTTAGCCTAAACCTTTGGGAGCCCTCTTGCTCCTTCCTCTTATTCGTCTAATGGTCCTTGGCCTGCCACTGCTTCCTCTGTGGCAAAGTCCCCCATCTGCATGTGTGACTGTCCCCATCTGCCCCCATCTGCGTGTGTGACTGCCATCGCGTGTGGGCCCCTCGGGGACTGCCCCATCGGTGTGACTCCCCTCCGAGTGTGACTGCCCCATCCGCGTGTAGTGACTCCCCCATCCACGTGTGTGACTGCCCCCATCCGCGTGTGTGACTGCCCCCATCCGCATGTGTGACTGTCCCCATCCCCGTGTGTGACTCCCCCATCCCCGAGTGTGACTGTCCCCATCCCCGAGTGTGACTGACCCCATCACCGAGTGTGACTGACCCCATCCCCGAGTGTGACTGACCCCCCCGCAGTGTGTGACTGCCCCCCCCGCATGTGTGACTGCCCCCCCTGCATTTGTGACTGCCCCCATCTGCATGTGTGACTGCCCCCATCTGCCCCCATCTGCGTGTGTGACTGCCCCATCTGCCCCCATCTGCGTGTGTGACTGCCCCCATCTGCCCCCATCTGCATGTGTGACTGCCCCCATCTGCCCCCATCCGCGTGTGTGACTGCCCCCATCCGCGTGTGTGACTGCCCCCATCCGCGTGTGTGACTGCCCCCATCCGCGTGTGTGACTCCCCCATCCGCGTGTGTGACTGCCCCCATCCGCGTGTGTGACTGCCCCCATCCGCGTGTGTGACTGCCCCCATCCGCGTGTGTGACTCCCCCATCCGCGTGTGTGACTGCCCCCATCCGCGTGTGTGACTGCCCCCATCTGCGTGTGTGACTGCCCCCATCCGCGTGTGTGACTGCCCCCCCCCGCATGTGTGACTGCCCCCCTGCATGTGTGACTGCCCCCCCCCCCCGCATGTGTGACTGCCCTCATATCTGCGTGTGTGACTGCTGTCCAGGAGCCAAGAACCAGGTCATGGGAAATCCAGCTCTTTAAACACCTAATAGCTGCGATTTAGGTTTTAGTCATAACTATTTACAAGTTCTGTTCTGACCTAGAAGAGTACATAGATCATTTTATGGGAAATAAATAAATAAATAAATAAATAACAGTCTGGCCGTGTAGCTCAGTTGGTTAGAGCACTGTCCCCACACGCCCAGGTTGTGGGTTCGAGCCCAGGTTAGGGTACATACAAGAAGCAACCAAAGAATGTGTAGATAACTGAAACCATAATCTCTCTCTCTCTCTTCCCTCACTCTCTAAAATCAATTTTTTTAAAAAAATAGTATTGTCCCTAATTTCCTTCCTCACTTCCACTCACCACTCCCCCTCCTTCAGAGAACCAAAGTCACAACGTCCAAACATGCTTCGGAAGGAACAGCTTTTCCGGGTGCTTAGTGCTGCAGGCTCCTGTCTATGGGGAGAGAACCATTATCGCTCCGCTGTAGTTTAAACTACAAAGATGTGTGTGTGTGTGTGTGTGTGTATACATACACATCTATTTGCAAAACACACACTAAGGCACTCACAGGAAAGCAGTAAGATGCAATGTCAGTGTGCAATTTAAACTTCGCTAATAGGAGGGCAAGTTGTATTTTTTTAAATGACTCATCTAGTTAAACATTTCAAACAAAGACACTGCCCTTTATTTAGCACTTACGTTTAGATTGCTAGAAAGATGGTTTGTTAGAAATCTTTCCTCACAATTGTTTCAAGTCTAGCAAACAAAATACTTTATAAAGAGACGGATATGCCAAAGCCCAGTCTCTGGATTGCCAATCAGGGCTGAAAATGGATCCTTTTTCCACCACGAGTCGAGCGAGTCTCCTTAAACCTTTGGAAGCGCACTTTAGAAAATGCAAGAACACAGCGCAGAACGGGTTCTGTAATTTGGGTCATTTTCTGTTAGCGCAGGAGTGACGGGCGCTTAGCAACGTGGCGCTGGTGGCCCTTTCCAGGAAACCGATACCTGGGATTCAGCATTTTAATCTCTTTTCTGGCATTAATTATCCACAGCTCTGCGCTGAGACGGAGCCTCCGCCGGCACCTCCCCGCATTCTGAAAGCAAGGAGCCCCGTGATAAACGGAACGTATCATCTCAGATGACAGAAGGCCTGTCTGGGCCCTCCCGCACCGAGTAAGAAAAATAAAATAAAATAAAATAAAACAGAAGCCACAGACAGGTTCGGGTTTACATGTTTTCGAGGAGGCTCTTACGCTGGAAATCGCCGTCAGGCATCTCTGCAAGGAACCACGTGAAGTTGCTCCTCTTTCACGAAACCTGTGCGGGGAGCTGCCTTCTGCGGAGCCACACCGGAGGCCACTGCTCATCTCAGAGACAGGAAGGGACGCAGCCGACACGCAGGCAGGTTTGCCGAAACTTCAAACACGGAAAAGGGCTTTCACAGGGGGCACGTGAACAAGAAGGAGTGTCACGGACAGCAGGACCGGCTCAGCCCCTTCAGACGTATTTGCCTGAGCTCCAAAGATTAGCAGGAAGACGAGCAAGGGGAGCTACGCAGCCATCGAGTCGCTTTGTAAGAAAGCAAACCGCCACGCGCGCGCACACACACACACACACCACACACACATCTGTGCCCGCTTACACGTCACTCACACTCAGGACAGCAGGTCCGCGAAAGCAGCCACGAGAAGCGTCTGGGCTGCGGAGATGTTGCTCCGATCTCTGCGTTAAAAGTACACGTCTCCTAACTTTTTCCTCGTGACCAACAGCTCCTCTCAGATTCCCCGTCCCGCGCCTCACCCTCTCCTCCAGCGGCACAGCTCCCGGAGAGATCGAGTGACTCCTTTGTCTAGAAGCACCCTGACTCCAGTCTGGAATCGCCCGTTTTTTCAAAAGCTTTTCAAACTTAGCTCCGAAGAGGAGAACGGAACCAGGGCAACCGCCGGCAGCTACGTTTGTGGAGTTTCAGACGCCGGTTCGGGGGCAGCCAGCGTGCCTTTCAGTGAGAGGCACTGCGCTCCTGATTTCAAAGCACCGTCCGACTCCGTAAGTCACAGCACGCACGGCAACACCAACCTCTCTCAAGCCTCTCCACCTCGGAGCAAGGCGTCTGCTTAGGGTTGTGGGGTTTTAAATGGTTCGAGTTGCATTTCAATGTGTAAGGGTCTGCTGGGCACACACACACACTACACACACACACTACACACACACACACACCTCCCACAAACACACATCACACACACACACATACACACACACTACACACACACACACACACATCCCACAAACACACATCACACACACACACCACAGACACACATACACACACATACACACACATACACGCACACACACACCACACACTCACATACACACACACCTCACACACCACACGCACACATACACACACACCACAGACACATATACACACGCACACACACCACACACACACACATACACGCACACACACACCACACACTCACACCACACACACATACACACACACCACACACACATACACACACGCACACACAAACCACACACACATATACGCACGCACACACACATCACACACACTACACACACCACACACATATACGCACACGCACACACCACGCACACAAACCATACACATACACATACCACACACATATACAAAAACACACACCACACACACACACCATGCGTGCACACATACACACACACACACACACACACACACACACACAGTGTGGCACAGACCATACATTCTGCACTGAAACACCCCAAAGGGCCAAGTCAGCTGCATCCCCAGCGCCTCCTCCAGAAGTTGAATCCCAGAGAGTAGGGATCCCTCTAACCACAGCACACAGGGGTCCCCGGATGGCCCTCTGCTACATGTTCAAACCAGAGAACAAAAGGTTTATTTTAAAAAACGAAAACCTTGGCTCCTACTACTCCAGACGCGGATCTGCTTTCAATTACCGCAAGTATTTCCACTCCGGGGAAGGGATCAAATCTTCAGCCACACCATCTCGGGGCGCTGGCTCTCATCAGAGGCAGCCGGCAGGGGCAGGGGCTGGGACTGGGACCGGGCCTGTCCAGAGGGAGGCGGGAGGGGGACGCCGACCGGGGAGGGGGCCCCGGCGCCCCCAGAGCGGGCCTGGCCTTTTTGTTCCCCGTTATTAAAAAGCACCCCAATCGGCGCAAGGATCCCAACTCCATACTCTGCTGCCCAAATTGGTCCGCAGGAGCAGCAGGAGGAACCTGCGGGGCGGCCGCCAAGTTGGGTTTCTCCTTGGACTCTGCCCAGTGAGACTCCCTCCCTGGTACCCCCCACACCGCCCTTTGCGGGGGAGCCTGCTCTCTGATGAGCAACATGACTGTGACCTCTCCAGGCTCAGCAACCAGCAGGAGGGATGTCCAGCGATGGGGGCGCCCGGGCGATTTCTGGTCCGTGCGGCGTCCCAGCCGCTCGGATACAAAGTATCCACATTCAAACCCCCTGGGATACAAAGTATCCAAACCCGCCCGGCCACAGAGTATCCAACCCGCTAAGACACAATGTATCCAAACCCGCCCCGACACAGAGTCTCCGAACGCGATCTGAGGGACACAAAGTATCCAACCCGCAAACCCGCTCGGACACAGAGTATTCAAATCCTCCTGGATGGACGGATACAGTCTCCAAACCCGCTCGGAGGGACACAGAGTGTCGAAAGGCGCGGTGGCCGAGATCTGCTCCCCGCGAATCCCACAGGACCCGGCGCCAAAGTCACGGGCGCGGGGAGGAGATCGCGCCTCCTCGGAGCCGGCGGGTTCCGCTCCCCACAAATTCGCCGCGGGAGAAACCGGGGAACAAAAGGCTGCGCTGCCCGCGGCTACCGGTGCCTCTCGGGGTGCCCGGTGGCCGCGAAGTTCGGCCGCCGCCGGCCGCCGCCGCCCGCCGCGCCGGCCCCAAACCCGCCCCCTCGGGGGTTAACCAGCCTCCGGGCTTCCCTGGCTCCGGTCGCCCCGGCCCCAGTGCCCCGCGCCGGCCTCCTCCCCTTCCCGCCGCCCGGGAGCCCCGCGGGGGCCGCCCCAGGAGCCGCACGAGGAGCCCCGGGAGGATCGGCCGCCCAGCCCGCGCCGCTCACCCACCTCGCCGGGCGCCTCCGGAGCGTGCGGAGCCGGAGCCGAGCCGCCGCCAACTTGCTGGTCTGAGCGCGTCGCGTTACAGCGCCGGGCGCGGCGGGCTGCGGGGGCCGCGGGTGCGGATAGGCTGCGCCGCTGTTTACCGGCCGCGGGGCGGGGGCGGGGGCGGCGCCTTAACCCCTGCGCGCCCGGCGGCCAGAACCACCCGCCGGCCGGGCCCCGCACCGCTCCTGCAGGCACTTACACGCACACTCGCACTGGCACACGCATGCACTCACACGCACACTCGCAATCGCACACGCACGCACACACACTCGCACACTCACATGCACACTCGCATTGACTCACGCATGCACACACACTCACATGCACACTCGCGCTGGCACACGCATGCACACACTCACACGCACACACACTCTCAATCGCACACGCATGCACACAGACACGCATGCACTCACGCGCGCCCGGGCACGCCGCCGCAGCCAGTCCGGAGGAGGGGGAGGCTGCGGGAAGCGGTGCCGGCAGCTCCCCGACTCCCCTGGAGGAGGCAGGAAGCCCGAGCGCGCGGCCAGGAACACCTCGCTGCCTCCGGCGCGGAGCTCCAGGGCTCTGCGGGGCTTCGGGGCTGCGGAGCGGATCTCCCCGCGAGCACGGCCCGCGCTCAGCCAGCGCGTGAAGGCGCCAGCCCCGACCCCACCGTCCACGCAGCGCCAGCTGGAGGTTCACTTAACGCGGGTGCTCGGCGGCTGTACCGGGTCTCGGCCCAGCCAAGCCCCCGCTCCCGGACACGCTGCGGGGAATCCCGGATGGCGGGCGGGTGTCCCGGGTGCGGAAAGGGAGGCCGACCTGGGCCTGCAGTCCCGCAGGGCAGGAGCTGTGTCGGGGTTGGGGGGTGGGGGGTTCAGGCAGGGGGGATCCGCTGGGTCCGCTGGACCCTGGCCTGGGCTGGGGGGCGGGGCGGGCCTTCGGGCCCTCCTCCGGCTGATGAGAAAGCCAGGTCCGCACCTGAGGGACGGGGCTCCTGGGTTGGTGGTGGAGGTCAAGGGGTCCGAGCTGGCCAGCCCTCATCCACAGCAGCTAAAGTGGCGCCCCAACTCGCTGTACTTTTAAATTGTAGACAACTTATTACCGCGGCTCTGAGACTTTTATGGAAAAATTGTCCATTTGTCCCTTCCAGATCCACTTTCATCATTATTTTTGCATTGCCTCCAAGCCAAAGTCCCTCCTTCCTTTGATTTCCCCCTCCCCCCCCCCCTAGAATATTCCACCCCCTTCAGCGTCTTCCTCCATTAAGCTGAGAATGGAATGGATGTTCCTGGGATGTTTTCGATTCACCAGTGTTTTCTTCCAGGTGCTCCAAAGCCCTCAAGCATTTTTACCCACAAATAAACAGGACGGAACCCGGGAGCACTGGGGTAGCAATGCCAGCATCCATCAGCATATCTCTGCATTATGGGCGGTCATTCCACATTTCAGCGGTCATCTAAATCAGACCCAAAACCACGCAAAAATTGACACATCCGAGAATCGGAGCTCTCCCTCATCAATATGTCCACGTAACGACTCCTTCCTCCCTCTCTCCATGACTCTGACACCCCTCACCTGCTTCCTCTCCAGCTTCCTGTCCAGCATGCTGCCTTCACCTGACCTTTGTCACTTTGTACATTGAATGCTGCTGTGATGGGGTACAGTTCATCTCCCTTTTCACTGATACTCTTCCTTCTCAATGTCCACCACCATCTAACACACCCATCATATGTGGAAATGTCTGACGTTACTTGTTTCAGCAAAATACACCTGTGTGTGTGTGTGTGTGTGTGTGTGTGTGTGTGTTTAAAGAACAATATCTCTTGGAAATTCATGACTCACCAACACATACTAATTCAACACAATGATCATAATGTCGCTTCTCCCCTGAAGAATCAATATGTTTTCCCTTTAACGAGGACATCAATAAGATATCATACACGTTATTTTAACATTCCTTTGACACAGTCTAAATGATAAGTTATTTCGGGGTTTTGAAAATCTCTTTAGTAAAATTGGGTCAGAAAACAGAACAATTGATCTTGGTGGAGCACGGAGAGATTTCCATGTTCTGAAGCAAATATCTTCCTAAACCGAACTAGTTTGCCAAGGATCCTGTCCCAGGTCACTGTGAGGCATGGCGGAAGGCAGGGGGGCAGGGGGCAGGGGGCAGGGGGGAAGGGGGCAAGTAAACGCTGTATCTATCCCTTTCCAGCCAGGCCAGGTGGGGCTCACCTGGAATCCAGGAGCATTAAATAGGTGGCACTAGCAACCTTGCATGAGTAGAATTTGCCAGGATTGGGGGTGGGGAGGGAGGTTGGAGGAGGGGGCTTGTCTAGGCTTCAGATACTTTCCCGCTGGATTTTTGATGACACGGTTAGAAGATTTGAGATTTCGACGTGGCCATTAGAAGACAGAAAGAGGCACATACTCATGGACGAAGGAAAGGCATTAACATCTTAAATCCCTGTTCTGGTCACGGCGAATCTCAGGACGGGCATTCGGCATGCCTGTTTCCCCAGATAAATGCTACGTCGGTGGGTCAGTGAGGGGCCGCACTCATCCACATTCCGGTCTGCGATGCTGATGAAGCCATGCCCATCGGCAGTAGGTTAGGTACGTTTTCCTGTCGGATGGCACCGGAACACAACAGACTACTATAATCCTCTGAGTACAAAGCTAATTATGTTCAAAGCGGACAAAGTACCCCTTGGGAATAATCAAGGAGTAGCATGGCAGCAGCCATGGGGGGGGGGGGGGGAAGGCGTGGTTTTAAACCGTCTCCATAGAGCTGCGTTTCCAGGAGGAGAATCCAGCCTGCCACGCTTCAATACAGGCGCCCACCGAGGGGTCTGTGCGGGCCGACCGAGGCACCCAGAGCTGCTGTTTTCTCTACCCCTGTCTGCCGCGTGGGTGAGGTCCGGGATAATTAGCTCCCCCGCACCACCTCCTCGAAGGAAGCAGTTCTCTCGGAAGAGCAGCGGCGGCATTCCCAGGTTCCCCGCGCAGATCCGACCCCGGAGGCCGAAGTCCGTGGCTGTTTTACGCTGAGAATAAATGACCGTGTGGATTCAGACCTGAGCTGCTAACTGACTCACGTTTTCTTAGGGCTGAATGCGGTGCTCCGGGCACAAAAGCCCAGCGACTGCACCGAGCCTTTGGGAAGGCCCGAACCAGCCAGAGGAAAGCAACTTGCATTTTTTTTTTTAAGTTCAGGAAAGAGCTATTATTTCCAACCGGCACCAACTTCAGCTTTAAAGCCAGAGCTCCCCTGGCGTCTCTCTGCTTAGCCCCAAACCCTGAAGGAGAACCAGAGTTTAACCCAAAGCAGAATGACCGAGCATCAGATCCATATCTGCTGGGAGCTGATCTTATCTCAATGACGGGGAGCTGTGGATAGGGAGTCCGGAGGGCTGGTCCACCTTGACTGCTCTGAGGGGTCGGAGCTGGTGACTGAATGTTGGTGGCTGAAGCAGCCCCCACTGTTAGTCCTAAGAAGATTCACTGATTGGCTTTTGCTGGTGTTTCCTGGCTGGGGGATACGGGATCTTATGATTTTAATCTTAATAAAAGGGATGGTAAAAGCCAGAGCGAGGAGTAGTTCTCCCACTAGAGTTGGACTGCCGCCTGGCCCCCATTTCCCAAATGAATGTTCTTCTGAGTCTCTATTCATTTGTGTGTGGCCTTCTGCAGAAACCCGAATCCTGAACCGGGGACCCTGAATCACGTGGGACACGAAAGGGGTTCCCACATTTGGCTCCCACCCAGGGACACCACACCTATCTCCAGAGATGCGAGCAGGAAATCGAAATCCAGCCCTTTTAGCTCACGGGGGAGGGAGTGGGTCTGACATCAACACCGACACACTGCACCGCTCACCCTGCCCAGGGTTCGACACATGCCATTTTTATTCTTTCTCTGAGGCCCTGCGAGGGAATCCCTGCACATCCCACGGCACAGATGAGGGAAATGGAGCTTAAAGGGGGGTGGATGATGTGCACCCACAGTTACAGAGCACCGGGGCCCTGCGCCTGCCGCTAAAACCATTTCCCTGAGAACTAGGTGTCAGCTCAGTAGCTTAAACAGGTGTGAGGAGTGCAGTTCCCATTTTAAGTCAAGTTCACGGGATGAGCCACACCGAAGATCTGTAAACACGATATTCTATTTTCGACATTGACAATTTGTTGACTTGTGATGGGAAACAAAAGGCACCGCGATTCCTCCTGTTTCAAAGTCACCTTCCGCCGAAACCGGTTTGGCTCTGTGGATAGAGCGTCGGCCTGCGGATTGAAAGGTCCCAGGTTCAATTCCAGTCAAGGGCATGTACCTTGGCTGCGGGCACATCCCCAGCTGATTGATGTTTCTCTCTCATCGATGTTTCTGACTTTTTATCCCCCTCCTTTCCTCTCTGTAAAAAATCAATAAAAATATATTAAAAACAAACAAACAAACAAAAAAAAACAAACACGAAGTCACCTTTCGCTTACAAGTGAGGGTAACAAGCAACACACAAGTTAGTGTTCTCCTCGGGCTGGGATCTCCTTGGGAAGAAACATCCCTGCAGGCCTGCCTGAGGAGTAATTCAGGTCTACAGTGCAGCTCATCTGAATGGGCTTGGTTAGAAATTAGCACATTTATTTCTAAACATTTTTTCCTGTTTTAAAGAACTATGTCAGAGAAACTGGTTATGTCACCGAAGTTACGGAGCACTGCCGTCATCCGGTCCCGGGCCCCTGTGCCCCGAGTTCAGTCCAAGCTGTGGGCAACTTCAGGCCTCCTCTCGTTCCTCGGTGCTACTCTGCCAGCAGCACCCGAGTCCCTAACAGTTCTGTGCGCTCTGTCAGAAGCGAACATAAAACTGTACTTCAAGTCACACTTCTGGGTCCCCTTCCAACGAAGTTACGTTACCATTTACACGGGAGCAGAAGGAAGGTTTGGAAAACAAGAAGACTCGTCCCAAAGGCCGATTGGTAACTTCTCACAGATGGCCACAGGAAATCTAAAAGGCTGGCATACGATCCAGCTAATTCTTTGACTGAGCCCACGGAAAAATCCACCCACAATAGCGCTATTTATTTCACGGCTGTCTGCAATGACCCACATCCCGAATCGTTTCTACAAGGTGAGCTCTATTTTATTTTTTAAAGGCGTTAAATTGTTTCACCCAAACCTCATCCGCTCCCTGAACCCCGATACACGATGAAGACCTCAGACTCTGCTTTAGCGCTCCAGTCATGTTTGCTCGGTGTCAGAAGAGCAGCCTCTTGTTTTTGTCCTGATTTGAGTGACCTTGGGCTCGGGCCTGCTGGGTCCTCCACAGCCTGGGCAGGCAGGGGGAGGAGGAAGCAGGATCTGAGGAAGGGGAAGGCGTGTGGAGGTCTGAGTTCCTCGAAGGGGGGCAATCAAGCATGACACTGCATCCAAGAGGCTCGAGCTTCGGCCCTATGCTGGCGGGCACCCAAGAGGGAGAGAGAAGGGGGCAAGGAAGGGAGATCATTCCTCCCTAGTGGGGGCAGCTGGGCAGGGGCAGGAGGGCAGAGCTTCCAGAGAAGTCCAGATGGCTAGCAAAGTTAGCTGGAGCAGGCATGCCAGGCACAGAGCACACGGTGCGAGCTGAGGACCGTGTCGAGCCACCAGGTGTCCACCAGCACGCCGGAAGGGCCCTGCAGCAGAGCAGTGCACTGAAGCTGCTTCTAGGCGGAGAATCCCCACCCTTCGAGACTGGGGAGGCCTGGGAGGGGCCAGGATGGAGGGAGCAATAGCCCTGGGCAGGGTGAGTGCCAGGCCTGCAAGCAGCAAGGCCAATTCCCAGGTCCACCCAGGGAGGGCACTGTTTGTCCACGCTCGGCCATGTCTGGGCTTTCCCTGACGTTTCAGGTCTTAAAAACAAGAATGTATTTGGGGAGGCGGAGGATGTGCTTTGAATACACTCCGTGAGAGCCCCTGGTTAACGTGATAACTGGAAACGATAGAACCGTTTTAACTGGGGAGTGATTGCCTCAATCCCAACTACTGGCTTCAGCCATCTTTCCCTGCACCGATACCCAACGCGTATGTGAGCGTCAGCTCTCAAAAACACACTTGCAGCTAAACGTCAAAGAGCGAAGCGACGTATCTGTGAAATCAGATCTATTATCAGAAAGACGCTGTTTGTTTGGACACCAGGAAGCGGTTAAGCGCTGATGGCCAGAGAGGGAGCGATGTTGTCGGTGGTAGATGTCTACAGAAACAGTAGCCCGCTGAGGGGTGAAGCTGAGAACCACGACCAGGGGCTCCCAGTTACAGAGGTAGAGATCTGGACCCAGCTAGGAAGGGAGGCTCAGCGACAAGACAGAGAGAAAGCAAGGAGGAGGAAGGGAGTGTTTCATCGGCTGTCGATCTTCCCGTGTGCCAGCGAGGAGGGCAGGGATGGACAGAGGGGTGCAGCTCACCAGATTCGGAGCAGGGGCTCCCTGACAGCAGACAGTGAGTAGCAAGAGACGAGAGGAAGGGGCGCCCCCCAGAGAGCAAGGGGCCAAGGCTGAACCTCGACAGATGCTGACATCCGGGCTCGCCCAGAGGAAGTCCATGTGCCCAAAGGGAGATGAAGGAGGGTTTGGGAAACGGGAGAGAACCAGCAGGGGAGCCCCACAAGGCCGCCCCGGGGGAGGCTTGCAAGCACTGAGTGAGGCAGGTGGGTGAGGGCAAACACGGCCACACGTGTTCACACGCGTGCACACCAGATCTTCCGACGGTGGCAGTACCGTTCTGGACGTGGGCCGGAAGAAGCAGCTTATGGCCTGGAGGAGAACAGCCCCCAGCGGGGTGACGGGGTGGATGTCACATCGACCGGGATGGGGGTGGGGGGGGGGGTCGCAAAGCAAGTGAGTGGTGGTTCGGAAATGGAGACAGCTGGTGCCCAAACCAGTTCTTTTCCTCCAGAACGTTCAGGTTTGAATTGGACTCAGTGACTGCCTAGTATGTGCCCGAAACACCTTCTTTACACAGCACAGGGCAAGACTAGCTTACAACTAGGGTAGAAAACTCTATTTCCATTATTTACAAGGCTCTGTAGGGGAAAATAAAAATAACGTCTCCGCAGGCAAAAGTATACTGGTTCTTTCAGGTGATTTCTACCTGGGGTCTGTGTCGGATTGTAATGAGCCGGGGTCTTGCCAGGGGTGTCTGCAGCAGCTGATGGGAAATCACGCAGATACACGTTACGTGCCATGTGAGAAGAACTGAGTTCTTAAAAAATGAGGGTGGGCAAGGGGGAAAATAACAGGCAGGGTGGAGGCTGTGGGCGAGGAAAACTCCTATACAGGTGCATCCATCCTGGGCCGTCCAGCCTCTGAGTGACAACAAGTTCGGGGGATGTCACTTTCTTCTAGAACACTGGTCTGCAAACTGCGGCTCGGGAGCCACATGCGGCTCTTTGGCCCCCCCTGAGTGTGGCTCTTCCACAAAATACCACGGCCTGGGCGAGTCTGTTCTGAAGAAATGGCATTGGAAGAAGTTTACGTTTAAAAAAATGTGGCTCTCCAAAGAAATTTCAATCTTCGAACGGTTGATATTTGGCTCTGCTGACTAACGAGTTCGCAGACCACTGTGTTAGGCTGTGATGAACAGCAATTGGCGCTTAGGGAGGAAGGCCCTAAATTAGAGCTAAGGATCCCATGAAAAGCTTTTTGGGCCTCTTGGTGACTATTTCTAGCGCTTTTAATAAAAACACGTAGTGCCGCCATCAGTGTCAGGGAACCCCAGGCGGTCACTCGGATCAGCAGGCATCATTTTGGCCCTGGCTTAGGTTATGTCAACAGCCACCACGGAACCCAAAGATAGTGTGCTCACTGCAAGAGGGAAGACCGGGACGGGGCAGAGTGGCCTCAATGGTTTGCACACGGAAACCAGGGAAAGAACACCCCAACCCGCCTCCGGGGTTCTGCACGTCTCTACAAACTCTCCGGGTGCCCGACATCTGGCTGCTGTGGACCGGACCCTTCTAGCCGGCTGGAGGGCCTGGTGAGTCCCGTCTGGGTGTGCGCGTGCCCTCGTGAGAAGGACACCTCTCGGGTCTCCTTCAATCCTTAAAACACCAGGCAGGAGTCTCTTCCAGTGTCTTCAATGTCTGAGAACAATAGGTTTCAGTTGCTGGATATTTAAATTCACTCATTTCCTTAATGATATTCTTCTTCAGTCTTGATTTCCCACTGTGCCGATTGTGCTGTTGCCTGTCCACCCACTACCAATGGTCAATTTACTGGCCAAGCTGTCCTTTGTTTCTGGGGAAGGGTGAGTTAAAGGGCCCACATAGCCATTCCCAAATGTTGACCTATTCATGAAGGGGCGAGTGGAGTTCAAGAACAGCCATTTTCATCTTTATTCTACTCCAAAGAACAACATTCTTTGTTGTAAGATGCTGGCCACATTCCACTGCCTATGAGAGGTGCATCGGGGAGCTATTTATAATAATGAAAGCATAACATGCTGATTAGACCAGACAGCCGAACGACCTTCTGCACAACCTTCCGACGACCTTCGGGACAAAGCAGAGGCAGCTGCTGCGGCTGCACGGGCCAAGCCCTTTTATAAATTTCGTGCATCGGGTCTCTAGCCCCTACACGAATAAAAGATAAATATGCAAATTGACCATACCTCTGTGGCGCACACCAGCCAATCAGGAGTGGGCATGCAAATTAACCCAACGATGATGGCGGATTAATTTGCATATGCAGGTAGGGAGCAGCCAGGTAGGGTGGGAAGCCTGCTATGAGGGGGAAGGCAGGGGGCGGAGGGAGCTACAGGAACCACCCGCTGGCCGGAGTGGAGAAGACGGAAGGCTCAGGCCAGAGTGAAGATGGAAGGCAGTGGCCAGAGCGAAGGCCTGGGTCTCAGGTGCCGGAGGAAGACCAGTGCCGGCAGCCAGGGGAAGGAAGGCCTATTGCCCGAATCTTCATGTCACAGGCCTCTAGTTATAAGTTTGGTGTCACCCAGTCGGTGGCAATCGCTTGTGTGTATCTTCCCAGCTAAGTGTTACCTATCTCGCAAGGTCTCTTTCTTCTAAGGCCTCGGTCTCCTATGGGAAACGTAAGCAAGGCCTTCTCCTAACACGAGGCCCGTGTAGAGGTCACCTGCCATCCTCACCCATGCCAGCGCCTACAGAAACACAGAGCTCACTGCCTACATGAGGCAGCTTGGGAGCGGGACCCTAACGACAGCCATCTCCCTGTTTATTCATTATCCCAGATATCGTCAACACGCCCCCACCCCGGACCCCCTTCAGCAAAGGAGAGCGTGGTCCTACGAGGTGCCCGTTGGCGTCTGTGCGAGCCGAAGAACCGGGGTCAACAGGAAAGTGAGGATCCCCGTGACCTTCTGTCCAACACGAAACCGCCCAGCCCCCTCGGGTGAGTGTGAAACGTAACGAACGTCCTTGTCGCTCACAGGGGAAGTACATATTTTTCCTCAGCCTAGAATTACCATGTTTCTAATGCCTCGTCCTTTTTCACGCCTAAGGGAGCAAGAAGGCTTTCTGAAGAGTAGAATACAGCTGAAACTGGTTTGGCCCAGTGGACAGAGCGTCGGCCTGTGGACTGGAAGGTCCCAGGTTCGATTCCGGTCAAGGGCATGTACTTTGGGTGCACGCACATCCCCAGTAGAGAGTGTGCAGGAGGCAGCTGATGATGTTTCTCTCTCATCGATGTTTCTAACTCTCTCTCCCTTCCTCTCTGTAAAAAGTCAACAAAATATATTAAAACAAAGGGTAGAATATGAATCCATAGTGAACGCTCTTCCAACGAGGAAGAAAGAAGCCAGGGTCAGGCCCTTCTTGTCCCTGTCCTGACCGCGAATCCGCTGCCTGTGTCTCTCCGGAGAGAAGACGAACTGGACGTCCTCTTCCCCGGTGGACACAGCAAGATGGATGCCTAAAAAGGGCATCTCTGGAAAAGACTTCAGTTCCTTCCTCTGCCTTTTTCCCGGGCCTATTTCAATCCAGTTTCCTCGTCTCCCCTGTCGCTCCTGGCTGGCAGCTGCCCAGCTGGCCCTTTATCTGCCCGAGGAAGGCGGGCAGCCGCCCCCGCCGGCTCAGCCCATGCCCAGCCCCGCTCCTAGGCCGCAGACGGAATGCCTAACCTCCCCATTACAAGACGCTTCCGAGGGCCCCAGCTTCAAAAGCATCTTCGCACTCGGGCCCACAGCCCGGGGCCCCCTGTCTTCCTTTGCGAGGAGAATCGAAGCCTTTGTGTCTGGGAAGGAAGACTCTGCCTCCAGAAGCGGAACCATAACAACCGCTCGCCGAGGACAGGAATCCACCCGTATCGCAGACGCGGGGACCGAGACGGCGGGTCATCCACATCGTATTGGCGGACCGTCTGAGCGGCACAATGGCAGGGACACGGCTCTCCAGGTCGGTCTGCCGGGGAGAATGCACTCGCCCGAACAGAAACGCAACTCACATTAAACCGTGCAACCGGCCGGCCACCCACCCGCCGTGACCATCCCTGCCCGCTCAGGAGAGACAGGGTGTCAGCGGAGATGCGGCCGGCCTTCTCGACGTCTGACTGCGCAGAAGACTCGGGTGGGGGTATACCCAGAATTACATTTTCACGGACTTCAAAGGTGCCCGTGAAAGAGCAGCTAGGGTCCCAGCGATCCCCATGGAAACACCCACCTTGGGGCTGCCCGCCTGCTTTCATTGCTCCCAGCAGAGGGGGTGCACTGGAACCCCAAGTGCAGCTGCCTGGCTGAGTGGCCCTGCCCAGCAAAGACCACTGACCCCCTCTCGGTGAGGGCCACTGAGTCCATTCTTTCCAGTCTCTCCCCCGATGGCCTTCTAATGCTTGAGCTCTGTCACAGGGCACAGCCAAAACAAAGAAACAAAGAGGGTCACCCGGTCTCGTTCACCACGGGACACTGTTTGCAAAGCTCAGGGACGACAGGAGAAAAGCAACTTAAAATCTACCAATACCCTATTCTTCTCCCTATTTTTCTCGTTAGTTCTGTGAGCATAACCACAGAGTTCCACATGCGGCCCTGACCACGTGCTCCCTGAAACCTGATCCTCTTCTGATTGCCCCTCAAAGTCACGACCATCATCTCTGCCCCGTTTGCACCAGGCTGGGGCGGAAGTAGCTGCGGCATTCTTGTTTTCACAAGGACCCCCCCACCCTTTAACTTTACAGTGAAGTTAAAGCTTTACTGTAACCTCCCATCAGTCGGCGTGCTGCCTCCCATTAGTTTCAGGTGCACATCGGGGCGACTGGGCCCGAGAGAGCCAGCGCCCCGCAGGTGCAGCCACGGAGCCCCGCCCAGCACGGGCGGCCCTGTCTCTTCCAGGGGGAGACCAGAGGGGGGACCAGACCTGGCTTCGGGAAGCGGGATCTCGGGATGATTCGGGAACATCATTCAGGGGCAGGGAGAAGCAGAGGCAGAGAACATGTGACCTTATGGGGGAGACGGGGCTACGACTGCGTGGGGAGGGGATCCCAGTGATCCCTGAGATTGACATCGGTCTCTTGCAGGCTTTTTGAAACGGGACTCCGTTTTACTCTCTTTGCCACGTGTCTTTATCATAATTCCATCTCCTAGCCCTGTGGTCTGCAGACTCATCCGCCAACAGAGCCAAACATCAACAGTACAACGATCGGAATTTCTTTCGAGAGCCACATTTTTTAAACCTAAACTTCTCCTAACACCACTTCTTCACCATAGACTCGCCCAGGCCGTGGTATTTTGTGGAAGAGCCACACTCAAGGGGCCAAAGAGCCGCATGTGGCTCACGACCCACCGAGGTTTGCCAACTACTGTCCTAGGGTAACCTGGGTACCTCTCCCTCCTTCCATTCCAGAGCCACAGGACGCAGCACCCGTCAGCATCCAGCACGCTCACGGGCTTGCTCCAGGCCTTCGGGGAGTTACCGTTTCCTCCCCAAAACCCAGCTTAGGAGTGGTGTCTCTTTAAGGATATGTTGTATTTATAGCAAACACATAAACATGCATTTTTTTCCCCCCCAATTGCCAAAACAGTTTGGATAGTCATCTGTCAGTCACATCTTCCTTTGCGGGAACAGAAAGGTCAGCAAGTTGGCAAAAAAAAAAAAAAAAAAAAAAAGTGACAGCTCTGGGCAGGGTTTTGGCAGATGGGATAAAAAGTCACTTTCCATGTCCACAGCGGTGCGTAATGAATGCAACATGTCTGAGGCCGGTGCCTGGACCAGTTCCCCTCCGTTTCAAACTCCGCTTTTCCTGGCGAGCGCTCTGGGGCCACGCTGTGTGTGTGTCTGAACGCCTCCGGCCACAGCCCTGACTGTGAAAACTCAGCAGCAGCACAGCGGTGCCCTTTGGGTGGATGGCAGGCTCCGGGCTCCGCACCGGCCTGCTTCCCCTCCTGTCTGACGCAGGGCCCAGCTCTGCGTGGCTGTTGGCCTGTTTTCGGCGCCTCGTGGCATTCACCTGTCATTCTAGAGCCACAGATAAAGAGGGGCACGTATATTACCCCGTGCACGTACGGTTTCCGGGGAACACATGTGGAGGGGAAGCATTGGGGAGTGAATTAACAGGAGGTACACGTGTCCCAAACCGCAGGCTGACATTCCCCGTAAGGAGTCCGGGTTCTGCTGCGGAAGAGAGAGCCGGGAGTGCATTCTGGGGAATCCGGCTTCCTCTCCCTCGCCCCCCACCCATCCAGGAGAAGTTCCTCTGGAAATATGACTGCCCCTCCCAGTCGCAAACCAAAGCTCCTGATCACCTGCCTGCGTAGGTTATTTTCCCCTCTGGACTCCAGAATTCAAGCTTTATTTTGAAAAATAAACTTTCAGCTCAGCCTGCGTGGCTCAGGGGTTGACCTATGAACATTGACCTATGAACCAGGAGTTCAGGGTTCGATTCCTGGTCAGGGCACAGGCCTGGATTGCAAGCTGGATCCCCAGTGGGGGGTGTGCAGGAGGCAGCTAATCAGTGATTCTTTCTCATCATGGATGTTTCTCTCTCTCCCTCTCCCTTCTTCTCTGAGATCGATAAAAATATATTAAAAAAATAAACTTTCAGAAAGATTGCAAATATGCTCATAATCACGAATATGTTTGAAGATCCAAGTGTGAAAACAAAAAAAAGTAACAACACAGCCCCCATTTAATGGGTACAAGTAAGATGTTGGATATTTTCCCAAGTGAAACAAACATCCACAGTAATGCTTCCAAGTTAAAAATTAGGAACCTGAAAAGCGTTATTGATGAGGTCTCCAGAAGTTGCTCAGCCCATAAAGCATCTGAATATCAAATCCAAACATTAACCCAAAAAGATTTTGAAAATAAGCTAAAATCATGAACAGATGCCTCAGCGTGGAAGAAAATTAGACACACAAATATGCAAAACCGAAAGGCAAATATTTTGGAAACATGTTCGGAAATTCAATATTTTTTCAACGGAGAATGGGCATGGAGGTATACAAGCTTCTGCAGGAAAGATTGGGGATTATCTTGTAAACTCAATAGTTAACCATGTAACATTAACTTGTACCTGTCAAAGTATCAGGTCTAGGCTCAGGATCACGTGACGTTTCAATGGGATCATAATGTCGTTTTGGACAATCCTAGCGAAGGAAAATGGTCAGGGTGCTAAAGATATGAAGATATTGGAATAAGGGCCAACCATTCCGAAATCAATTACTTTACTACAAAACAGACGCATTAATAATAATGAATAATAATAACTAAAGTAATCCCTACGTGGTTTTAAGTTCTGACACAAGCACGCCCCTAATTGTCCAGAGCCACTGGACAACGCAATGGAAATGGTTAATAAATCACTCCGGCTTGCTCTCCTTCACGGTGTGTTTCTGCAGCGATGTGCCTACGTGTCAGCGACGGAGCGAGTCGTCAGTCACGATCCGTGGCAGCCGTCCTAACTGCCTTCCGGTTGTCGCTTTGATTTTGTAGCTTTCCGGGGCAGCCTCTCTGCCCCTCATTTGTTTTTCCAAGTCAGAGACTCAGACCGAGTCGAACACGGTGTTCTCGGTGGTTCTCCAGTATGGATATTGGCTCCCATACCCACGCACACAATTGCTTTCCCAGGCAAACGCGCGCTCCGTCACTGTAGAAGATTGCCGATGCCCACGAGGGCTGAACCGATGGTCCATGTGGCCACACTGGCACTGCCTAGAGCCCAAAGGCGCATCGAGGAGGAAACCAAATTCCGTCTAAAACATTTCGGCGGGAAGTGTGTAATGGGCCCTGGTAGACATCCTTCTATGGTCGATGTGCCCGGGGAGGGTTTGGATTCGAGCTCAGCGGCGTTCCTCCAGCAGGAGAGAGCCGTGCATTGTGATCGGGAGAAGGGAAGCGTGAGGTTTCGGAGCTCAACCGGGGACCCATCGGACCCGGCTAACCCTCCTCGTGGGCACTGGGAACATCTGTGTCTCATCAGAAACCCCAAGAACGCGGCGCATCCCACAACGGGAATGCTCCCCCCAGCCTCTCTCCCTTCCTAATGGAATGCTTGGCCAAGATTTGTTTTCTCCATTCGACAGCAAATAAATTACCAAAATACGGGAGATTATCTGAAGATTTGTGATCCTCACGGCGAAGGTTAATATGCATTAGAGAAGGTCGGCGTTTGGGGATGGGAAATAAATTTAAATGCTTCCAGGACTTGTCCTGGGCAAGCAGAATCATTTGGATTGTTTGACCTTTTCTTTCTTTCTTTCTTTCTTTTTTTTTTTTTGAGAAATAAAAACAACCAATATCTTCCTTCATTGCTCGGGAGACTATAATTGAGTTGCACACAAGCCCCCCCCCCCCCCCCCACGTGATGTAAAATGTTCTTTATTTTCGGAAGCTATTGTTTAAGCAGCACCACGGCTGGGGTAGAAGGAAAAAGAAAGAGTTCGTGAATCCTCCCATTGTTCCCTGGGGCGATTTTCTTCATTAATAAAAGTCAAATAAGGTAGGAAGTGGGTGTTCTCCAAAAATCGGGAAATAAGGGTAAATGTGAGGCGCTAAATGTTGATGAGACATCGCAGACATCTTCCTTTCTTGTGTCCCACCCTGTCATCGAAGAGAAGAGCCAGTTTTTTCATTACGTTTCTATAGGCATTCCGTGATACCTAGTGGGGTTAAGTGCAATTTTCAGAGACAATGTCAGCAAAAATTTAATTAGCTCACATAATAGCACTGTTCTCTCCGTGACTGTTTCCCCCTTTTAATTCCTCTTGACCTCAATTATTTAAAACAACAAAAAATTCTGTGGCTGGAGGGTGGGGGAGGGGGCGGCTGAGGATGGTGGTACCCTCTCTTGCCACCAGCAAACATGCTTTTTGATGAAATTAACTTCAGAAGAGGTCAATGGAGTCTGTTTTAGGCAGTTTTGTGATGTGTCCATGCATTATTTCATTGAAGGGTGGCAACCTGGCGAGATTTGTGCAAAATCTTCAGATTAAACATGTGCTTGGACACTCTTACATTAAATATTTTGGTCACACACATTTAGAAAAATTAGGCTCAAACCAGTCAAAACATCAGTGAAACTGTCAAAATGGGGGGGGGGAGTGTAAAAATATTAAAATCAACAAGGAAAACAATTTCCTTCGCTATTTCCTTTCTAAGGGGTACGTGCTGGAAAGAGTGGCTTTAGCTACAAACCTCAAACCTGAGAAAGATGAAGATCAATATTGCCTTTAAAGGTTTATGAAAACGGTTTCCCATGGAACTTTGTAGGAAACATTCCACTTATATGTTTTGCTTTTTCACGAAGAGTTCCTACTTGAATTGCCACATGTAATGTGTGGGTTTTTTTTTTTTTTTAAATTTTAGTTAGCTTTTTCTATTTAACGGTAGACAATCATCGTATTGCACCCACAGAAAACACAGGAAACTTGGTCAAGTCAGGCCTGTGAAGTGGGAAGGAATGACTCCTCTTACATTATTTACCTGTAGGAGTTCTTTTCTCACGTGATTCATTTTAGCACTTGTACAAATGAGAAGTGCTTTTCAAAAAATATCTCGTATTGCCTGGTGGCCTAGCTCAGTGGTGAGCATCAGCGTGTGAACCAAGAGGCCAGTTCTCAGCTCCTGGTCCAGGGCACAGGCCCGGGCTGCGGTCTCCAGCCCTAGGGTCGGGTGTGCAGGAAGCAGCCAATCAACGATTCTCTCTCGTCTTGGTTGTTTCTATCTCTTTATCCCTGCCCCTTCCTCTCTGAAATCAATAAAAATATTTTTAAAAAATATATTGTATTCCTGGGACACTGGTAATCCTGTCTTCTTTTTTTCTCTTGAGAAATAGAATATAGTAAGATAAAATGATAGAACCGTTAAGTTTCATTTTTCATTGAGGACAATAGTAAACTAATGGCTAAAGTTAATGTTAGTGCACATTTAATACTCAACAAACTTAACTGAAAGCTACGAAACATCTAAATATATTACCTCATGCCTTCAAATATATTAAAAGCCATTTTAAACCTTAAAACATGGCTTGTTAGCAGCTGCCAAGAAGAGTTGCTCAAAATTAGACATATTGTTATGGTTGATAATAAACAGGTGTTTCTTATTTCTTGCTTTAAAAATAAGCTGGCCGGCACAGAGTTTGGGGCATGAACATACGAAGTTTTGCTTATGTTTTGGAAAACAAGGGCTAGTTGCAGAGTTATTGTCCTCTCAGTCACTGCCGATTCCGCAGTTTCAGGTACCGTTTCCCTGGGCCCGTGGACTCGGCTTCTGAGGTTTACGGAGTGAGCACAGTGTCCGGAACATCCATCCTTCTTCACACAGGACAGGCAAGCAGCCTCAGAGAGCGATACGGCCATGCCGGCCACAGCTGGGCAAACGGCTATGCGTTTTGTAGGTTCAGAGCTATTCCGGCCTAAACTTGAACTTGTGCAAATACACTGTGATCTGGAAGAAACCGTTTTCAAGATTTGAAGGAATCATAGTGGGTTTTCTTCTGCCTCTCTCCCCACCTCTGTTCCCCAAGTTCTACAGAGAAAATACTTCCTACAACCTGAGCAGAACCCCGAAAATACAAGGACAGCAATGACAATTTCTAAAGATTCTCTCTCTCTCTCTCTCACACACACACACATTCAGAGAGAGAGAGAGAGAGAGAGAGAGAGAGAGAGAGAGAGAGAAGATGTGGACGGATTTTGGAAGGTGCAAAACCAATGAACACATGCTAACTGGTGAGGCTGTGAGAGGAAGGTCAAGCTCAAGGGCTGGCCAGCAGGAAGGACAACCAACCAAGGGCAAGCGAGTTCCTGCCCCATCACCTCAGGAAGCTCCGGGGAACGAACACCTGGGGACCCGAAGTGCACTGTGGGAAATTAATTTACAGCCATCTTATTGGTCACACCTTAGAAACTATCCACCACTTGGGTTGTAGACATGATAAAGGAGACAGTAGAAACTGAGTCAAACTGTGGAGGCTGTGTCATCCCAAAGTTAGGAGCAAAGACTGTAGAGTGACTGTCACGCGCCTGCTCTGTGCCCTCCACCAGCTGAACTTCCCAGGACTCAGTTGCATCATCTGGGAAATGGGAGTGACAGTCATACCCATGTCACAGAGCTGCTCCACGTATTAAAGGAGCTTATGGGACTCCCTTCGAATAGCACATGCCAATTATTAGTGAATATCTTTTTCTAGAAATATATTTTATTGATTTTCACAGAGAGGAAGGGAGAGGGATAGAGAGTCAGAAACATCCATGACAGAGAAACATCGATCAGCTGTCTCCTGCACACCCCCTACTGGGGATGTGCCTACAACCAGGTACATGCCCTTGACCGGGATCGAACCCGGGACCTTTCAGTCCACAGGCCGACGCTCTACCCACTGAGCCACACCGGTCAGGTATTGGTGACTCTGTTAATGACACTGTGGGCACTGTGCTGTGAGCGGCAGGATAGAACAACACGCTCGGTCCCCAGACATGTGGCACGTCCTTCCCCAGGAAGGTCGGTCGGGATGCGCGGTGAGACGGGAGGCAAGCAGCTTCTGATTTCCAGTCCTCCCCCCGAGGGGCGCTTTCTGGGTCTCCGCCAAGCCCGGGGAGAATTCCTAAATTGGTTTCTTGGGACCCTCGGTGCTCGGCGATGCCCTAATTTACACTTCCTCATTTGCAGCCCGCACGCGAGGCGCTCGAGAACAGTCTGAACTGCAAAGACACTCTCATCGTAATTAATTTTGAAGGCAACGGGGACCTGGTGAGGAAGATACCTGCAGCCAACAGCGGAAGCGGCGGTGGCATCGCGACAGCGGGCCCAAAGCACGCACGGATGCCTCCCACCTCGCCGGGAACCAGCAGGCCTGGGTTCAGACACGCCATTCTCCAAGGACTTGCCCGTTGCTCGCCTGGCTCCACTATCTCGTTAACGTGGCAGCCCCCACTCTTGTAAGAGGAAGTGTGAGAGAGGTACAGCTACTCATCTACGATAACGAAAGTGGAATATGCTAATTAGGCCGGACGTCCTTCCTGACAACCTTCCGGACGTTCTTCCCGCCAACCTGCCAGGGCCGAGGCGGCCACGGCGACGGCGGGGGGCCAAGCCCCTTGCAGAATTCCGTGCATTGGGCCTCTGGTGGATAAACCAGCACCTTCACCGCAGGGGGAAAAGTTGCACACACGGCTTCAAGATGTCTGACAGCGGGGGAAGGAAGACGTTGGCATTGTAACCCGTGTTCTACACAGACAAAAGGGGAGACTGAGACGGGAGACGAGGGGGCATTTTACCAGAGCAGGTAAGAAGCTACAGCTTAAAGCAGGCTCCCCTAACCACAGTGGGATTCGTGTCCCGGGGTAATTGCCTGGCCCAGCAGCAGACGTGCGAAGTGTGGGTCACGTGTGACCTTCAGGGGCTGGTGACCCACAGGGATGTGCCCCTGCGGGACCCTGGGGGTCCGGAAGGGCCCGTGGGGCCCCTGAGGTCACGGTTAGAAGGACGTGGTTTGGCTGGTTAGACCCAGTGAAATTGCAAATCAAAAACTGAACACTCCCTTGCTGATTAGAAAGAGCTGTGATTGTTGCTTCTTCCTTTTCCACGGCTCATTTCACTTTATTTTCTTTTGTTTTAAAGAATCGTAATAAGCATAAAAACAGAACTGGTTCAGACGACTGAGAGCGGAAGCCCCCCTTTTCTCTGATTCTTAGTCACACTTGGCTGTCTGGCCGGCCCACACTGCACCAGCAGGCGCACAGCGGTGAGCACAGGCCACACATTTACCCACAAGCCCTCTCTTCCAGATGCTTTTGGAAATAGAGTATACAGTGGCAAACGTGAATTAGACTATGCACCTCTTATTTATTTCATCTTTCAAAGTCATAGAGAAAGCTTAAAATGAGAGGGTGTCTTTGATTGAGCAGGAAGTACCAGGGCTTAAGTTTATTCCCTTGGCCACTAGCTCAAGCTGGTCACACGGTGTACCCATGCATCTCTGGGTTGTCCCACACTGGGTGATAATCTCTTCCGTGTCTGCTTTTCCCAGTTGGGAGTGAGGAGACCATCCTATCTAATAAAAGCCCAGCAACCCAACGGCGGAATGAACAGAATGACCAATTGCTATGACACACATTGATCACCAGGGGGCAGGTGCTCAACACAGGAGCTGCTCAACTGGTGGTCAGTGAGCATTTCTACCACTTTCTAGATGGATACGACTGGCCACATTTCTTATCCTTTCATAAGCTCTTTTTTCTCATCTGCAAAATGAATATAACAGGAATATTCATGTCAAAGGTTTTATGTAAACATTAAATAAGATTGTGAGTAACATACATTTAGCATAGAGTCATAAAATATGATCAGGAAGTATTTAATTACTATGATGATTATTTTTTTTAAATTTTCTATTGATTTCAGAGAGCAAGACAGAGATAGAAAAATCAATGATGAGAGATTCATTGATCAGCTGGCTCCTAAATGGCTACCTCCTGGGCATTGAGCCCACAACCCAGGCATGTGACCTGACAGGGAATTGAACTGTGACCTCCTGGTTCATAGGTCAGCGCCCAATCACACTGGCCAGGCTGATGATTACTTTTAATAATAAAAACCTTACATACAAAGCTCATGCAGTGGAAGGATTGTACTGTTATGATGCTCTAACCACCTAACGCAATATAGAGATTCAATGCAATTATCAAAATACCAGTGGCATTCTCAGATCTATAATAACTAATCCTAAAAGTGATATGGAACCACTAAAGAGCCTGCATAGCCAGAGAAACCTTGAGAAAGAACACAGTGGGAGGTTTCTTACTTCCTGATTTCTAACTATACTACAAAGCTACAATAACCCAAACAGTATAGTACTGACACAAAGACAAATACATAGATCAACTGAGAGCCCAGGAGTAAATTCTCGTTTGTATGGTCAATTAATTTCAGACAAAGGAGACAAGGATGTACAATGGGGCAAAGACAGTCTCTTTGGTAAATGATGGTGGGCAAAGTGAGCAGACACATGCAAAAAAAAAAAAATGAAATGGCACTACTTTCGTACACCCAGTACCAAAATAAATTCAAAACGGCTTAAAGACTTACATGTAAGACCCAAAGCCATAAACTTCCTAAAAGAAAACATAGGCAATAAACTCTGACCAATTGGTCTTAGCAATATCTTTTTGAATATATCTCCTCAGACCAATCGTCCCTAAAGTAAGATATAATGTCCAAGTATTTTAAATAGTTTCCTATTTATTACTAAACAGGCTCACATTAGTAAAAAAAATATTTTTGCTTTTGCTTTTGTTGGGTGGGCAAGGGCAACAAAAGCAAAAATAAATAAACAAGACTACTTCAAATTGAAAATGTTTTGCACAGCGAAGGAAACCATCAGCAAAACAAAAGAGAGAAGCTATTCAACAATGATACCTCTGCTAAGGGATTAACACCCAAAATATAGAAGGAACTCATACAACTTAACACCAACCAACCAACCAACTAACCAACCACCAACTGACAACAAATCCGATTAAAACCCGGGCAGAGGACCCGAGTAGACATTTCTCCAAAGAGGGCGCCAGGATGGCCAACATACAAATGAAAAGGTGCCGAGCACCACCAATCACCAGGAAAATGCACGTCACACCCACAGCGCACCCCACCGCATCCCAGGGAGAACGGCTACCGTCAACACATCAGTCAACAACAAGTGCAGGTGAGCACGTGGAGCAAAAGGAATCCTCCCACCCTCCCGGTGGGGATGTAAATTGGTGCAGAGACGATGGAAAACAGCAGGGCGATTCTCCAAAACATTAAAAACAGAGCTGCTCTACTGCCCAACAACAGCAACTCTGAGCATTCGAGCGAAATAGAGACTGCTGGGAAAGTATGGATGCACCTCTATGTTCGCTGCAGCATTATTTACAATAACCAAGGTAAGGAAGCAACCTAGTTGTCCATCAACAGATGGACAGATGAAGAAGCTGTGATACATCTAGGTGATGGCCTATCACTCTCCCATAAAAAAATAATGAAATCTTGCCTTGACTGGTTTGGCTTAGCGGATAGAGCATCGTCCTGCGGACTGAAAGGTGCCAGGTTCGATTACAGTCAACGGCATGTACCTTGGTTGTGGGCACATCCCCAGTAGGAGGTGTGCAGGAGGCACCTGATCGATGTTTCTCTCTCATTGATGTTTCTGACTACCTATCCCTCTCCCTTCCTCTCTGTAAAAATCAGTAAAATTTTTTTTTTTTTAAAGAATGAAATCTTGCCATTTTTGACAACATGGATGGCCGTAGAGCAGGGGTTGTAAAGCTCTTGGACCTCACGGACCACCGGTTGGCGACCGCTGACCTAGAGGGTATTGTGCTAAGTGAAACAGTCAGAGGAAGATGAATACCATGTAGTGTCAGTGACATGTGGAATCCTTACAAAAATGAACAAACAAAATGAACCAGAAATAGACCCATAGCTAAGAGAGCAAGTTGATGGTTGCCCAAGGGGAGGGGAGCGGAAAAATGGGTGAAAAGAATGAAAAATAGAGAAACTAGTGCTGCCCACAAAAGTACTATTACCCTACATTTTGAGGCTACCTGGGTCACATAAAATAATTTTTAAAAACTCAAATAATTTCATATACAGAAGGTCCTTGTCGCTCAGCACCATCAACATTGATTTGAAGACTAATTTTCCAAAGACGACTTCTAAAAATCATCTTCTGTTTGTGCAATCTACTTGGGACTGCCACGCATACCCGAAGGCCAGGACAGAGACAGATGTGAGTAGGCTGTGGGAGGCAGCAGGTCCCGTCACTCAGGACTAGTCTCAAACGTCCACCCATCAGTCCCCAAGGCCTCAGTTCCTGTGTCCTTGGGTCCGTCCCTCTGAAACCCTATTTCTACCACCAAGTAGCAGCAATCCAGGTGGGAATGACTTCTAAGCCCGGGAGGCCTAGAAACCCACTTTCTGGATGAGTGGAGGACACCGGGACCTCCACGGGAGAGCGGAGAGACGAAGACTGGGGAGTCGCAGTGGCTCCTGCACCCTGATCTGGGGCCTGACTGGTTATTTGAAAGCAAAGGTGAGACTGTGCCCAGAGGAGCTGCCCGCCATCTGCAGGGATCCTGACAAGCTGTCCATTTGGGTTGAAACGTTACCCTGCCTTTTTGGCCTGCTTTTGTTCACCAATCCTATCTAATAAAAGAGTAATATGCAAATTGACCATCACTCCAACACACAAGAGGGCTGCCCCCGTGTGGTCAAAGATTCTGCCCCCATGTGAACCCAAGATGGCCACCACAAGATGGCCAGCAGGGGAGGGCAGTTGGGGGCAATCAAGCCTGCAGGGGAGGGCAGTTAGAGGTGACCAGGTCAGCAGAGGAGGGAAGTCGGGGACAACCAGACCTGCAGGGAAGGGCAGTTGGGGGGGCGGGGACCCAGGCCTGCAGGGGAGAGCAGTTGCGGGGGACCAGGCTTGCAGGGGAAGGCAGTTAGGGGCAAATAGGCTGGCAGGGGAGCAGTAAGGCACCAATCAGGCTGGCAGGAGAGTGGTTAGGGGGTGATCAGACTGGCAGGCAAAAGTGGTTAGAGGCAATCAGGAAAGCAGGCAGGCGAGCAGTTGAGAGCCTGCAGTCAGACATCCCTTAAGGGATCCCAGATTGGAGAGGGTGCAGGCTGGGCTGAGGGATACCCCCCACTCCACATGCATGAATTTCGTGCACCGGGCCTCTAGTGTTTTCATAAACACCAGTTCCCAAAGCAGATTTGGAGTGGGGTTTTGTTTCTACGCTAGCACCTGCACAGAGAAGTGTTTTGGAAACACTATCATGATTCATTTTTACTGTCGTTCAGGCCCACGATGTGGATTCCTTTCCACAATCAGGAATCTAAAAACGCAAATACGTGCACACGCATCTGCGGGCAGATGTTCAGCGTGGGACGTGTACACCTTCCTTCTGGAGAGATGGACAGAGAGCAGGCCTCCAGGGACAACAGAGAAAAATGGCCTCCATCGTCTGTATTCCCAAAGCCTGTGCAAGAACATAAACAGGGTCAGAATAACGGACTCCCCAGCGTTTCCTGGCCACTGTCCGGGAGCAGGGAAGGTACCACTTCGCTATGCTCACGTTGACACAGAGCTCTCACGTAGAGAAAAAAAAAAATCTCTCTTCTTGTCTGATTGTTACTTTTCTCTTTGCTTCCTGATCCTTGAAGATACTGAAGGGACAGTTTTCCCCTCTTAAAGTGACTTTGAGCCCTGATTGGCATGGATTCGTTTTAACTGCAGGAGACGGTATTTTACAAAAGCGTTTTCTCTCGTCCTACACATTGCTGTTAGCGACTACAAAAAGATGAACGTAAGCAAAATGGAAGCCAACAATGCCATGTGAGGATGTGCTGTTCGCGATACTTACAGGTTGGATACATGTTTGCATCGGTAATAACAGTTTTTCTATCTGATTTACTGAGAAATGAACGACCATTAAAACGTTACATATGCTAGACCCACGGAAATCGAAGTCAAAGATTTATTCACGATTGTGTTTTCTATTCTGCGTACTATATTGGATATGGAGACTCACTCCCTTGGAATTAAGTGTTTCCTCATTCGTATTAACAATCTACTCAGACAAAATTTTGATCGAGACATAATGTGACACAGACAGTTACGCAGACAACCTGTTACTGTAAAGATTCAAATGAACTGTTCTCTCAGGCCGAGGTGTTTCTTGACCAACGAAATCATCGCCGTGTTACTAGTAGTAAGAACACTTATCAGTGCATGCTTGGCCTAACTGGACAGACAGATTTATCATTTCACAACCAATTCTGCCAGAAATCATTTCGTTACAGCTGCTTCGGGATGTTATTTGTGACCTTAGGAACTGCACTGACTTGGTCACATGCATATAGTCAATGATCTGATTTAAATCATGAGTTATTAACCTCGAGTGAACTTAGGAGTAAAATCTCATAAATATCTTGAAAAATGTAGTGAATCAGAAGAAATGTTAAACTGAAATGAAAACAATCACGGGACAGACAGATCATGAAAAATTGCCCGATGCAGAGAACTTTAAAGGTTAAAGCTGTATTACAGGTTTTTTTTTTTTTTTAAAGGAAAGCAATATGAGAGAAAAATACAAAGAAGAAAAAAGATTAATATGCTAGCTGCCTACTTTTTGTTTTATTATGCTCATTTTTTTTTCCTAAGAGGTTACCACTTTTGCAGCTGGTCAGAAATATCACATTCCTTGATGTCTCCAAAGGTTTTATATGACTAAGCTTGACCAGACTTTAACTTGAATAACACATTAAGCAGCTGTTGAAAATAAAAATGCATTATGGATCTTCGAAGGGGGACCCCAACGGGAGGAAAGCAAGTTCCTCTGGGGGATGAATTAAGACTGTTTCACCAGACTATCCATTTCCTATAACATTCGGATTTTCACAAACATCGCACCACTCACCACAGGCATGCTAAAACAGAGGCTCCGGGTGCTTTTAAGGCGAGACGATTTTTTGGTCCTTTCACAAGTATAGTTAAAAGTTTTATTTTTAATTAATTTACCATGCAGAATGTTGGGGAGGTAGGGGGACTGGATGTATAATAAGGTGTCTCAGGATGATACGCACACCAAAAGATTCCATTTACATGACTACAAGGCGCTTGGTGTAACTGTACTCTATGCTAGTCATGTGCAAAAGCCGTACCACGTATGACTGAAAAGTCCAGACTTAAACATGTCCACGTTCCCCCTGAATTGTGCTTTTTGCCTTCAGCAATGTACTTTATTGTTATGCATTCTATGTGTTTCTGTTTTCGGACATTCTGGCAACGTGGCATAACTTAAAGCACTTACACTTGTATGTGGTTTCACTCGCTGTCACATATGAAAGTAGGTAAATGGGGCCTCTAAGCCCATGAACCTCACTTTGCATCAGTGGAAACATTTCATATGGACCCTTCTTGTTTCCAGCGCTGCCTGTTTTGCATCTCATGCCAAATGCATCCATGAATACAGGAACGTCGATTTCTAGTAAAGAGACGTGTTCACACCCGGCGCCAGGCCAAGGGTTCGGGTGCCACGTGATAGATGCACATTAGCGCCTCTCCATTCAGAGCAACATAGTACCACGTACTCATTTTGCTCGTAACATTACATATTTCTTAAAGGCACGCCAGTCACACTCGATTCCTCCCGCCTGCCAAGAAATCCGTAGCACATTTCCGACATTTGAGATGCGATGTTCCCGCTGGGAGCCGAAGAGCCGGTGCCAGATGGGGAGGCGGCCAGGCCGCGGGGGCCGCGGGGCCTGCACAGGGCTGTGGCCGATAGCAGCGGAGAGGCGAGGAAAAGCTGCCCTCCTCTTCCTCCTGGGAGGGACCCAGCGGAGAAGCTCGGCCAGTGAAACACAGACGTAAGGGGCATTAAGGGGGAAAAAAGGAGACCTATGTACTTCTATTTGTAATACTTTAAACAACATAAAAATTAATTAAAACATAAAAATAATAAATCATAAATTGGATTAAAACTAAAAAAGAGAGATACTGCGGACGGCAGGCTGATTAACGGGGTTACCGATTAGTGTTCCAGGCAGGACACGCGCGCCTTCTTCAGACCATGCCTCAAGCGGGAAATCACTGACATGAAGTCACTGACAAGCTCAACATTGTTCTAATCTTCAGGCGCACGCCAAGAGAAGATTCCAGAAATCAAATGTGAAGCTGATATCTGTTTTTTCCCCTCTCTACATGAGTTTGGCCTCTGCATTTATCTCCGTGTGTGTGTGCGTGTGTGTGTGTGCGCGCACGCGCGTGGTGCGTGTTGTGAATGTTCTGAACAATATGCAGTGGTTCTCAACCCTCCTAATGCCACGACCATTAATACAGCTCCTCACGGGGTGGTGACCCCTGACCATAAAGTTATTTTCGTTGCCGCCTCATAACTGTAATCCTGCTGCTGTTCTGAACCGGAATGTAAATGTCTGTGTTCCCCGACGGTCTGAGGCAATCCTGCTAGCGGTTCTCACCCTGTGGGCCGTGACGATAGAAAGGCTGAGAACCGCTAAGGGCTTATTTCACACTTTTCTTCGGGTTAGTCCAGTGCCATCCGTGTTCTAAACGAACCACATTTCCCTGCAAGTGTGGCCTCAGAATTCCTTTTTTAAAGAATTGCTATTTCAAACTGTTGCTTCACACCCAAACACTGTGGTCACTTTTGGAAATGTAGTTTCGCGGTTATTTTTAGAGAAATAAAGCTCCTGTTTCTTTTTCTCATGCACACACTTCATGAAATAACTAGATTACTAAGAACTCCTTTTTCTGTAAAGCGTGGCATTTTTTTTTTCCAAACTGGCTATAAAAATGGTTGATTTCACTTAACTCTTCTTTTGGAAGGAAATTAATCTCAGTCTACCCTTCCAAATGGATTGCGGGTACCTTGCAAAGTTAAACATCATCCTATCTAACAGAAGAGTAATATGCAAATTGACCGTACCTCCAATCAAGCCACGCCCACCATCCGCACCCCCAGCCAATCAGGAGCTGGGGTGGAGCCAGCCGGGGCTAAGGCCAGGGCCCAGGCCGGGGCCGGGGCGGGGCAGGGGGGGTGGAGTCGAGGCAGCTGGTGGCAAGTGTGCAGCCCCTGGGGCTGGGAGGCACCAGTGGCCGGGGCTAAGGCTGGGGTTGGGGGAGTGAGGGGGCGGGGACAGAGCTGAGGTGGCCAGTGGCAAGTGCATAGCCCCCAGGGCCAGGCGGTCGCCATAAGGCCAGGGCGGGGAGGGGGCAGCAGCCAGGGAGGCTAAGGCAGGGGGCAGGGAGCGGAGTCGAGGTGACCGGCAATGAGCGCAGGACCCCCAAGGCCAGGCAGTCACCAGCAGCTGGGACTGAGCCGAGTAGGGCGATGGCTGGGTGCCCAAGGCCTAAAGCCTTGGCCAGAGGCTTTCGGCCTTGGTCAGGCCAGGGGTGAGAGGTTAGTACAACATCCTCTGAGGGCTCCCAGTATGTGTGAGAGTGCAGGTTGGGCTGAGGGATCACACACACCCCCCGTGCATGAATTTCGTGCACCAGGCCCGTAGTACACAATAAACAACATACACAATTGGGGACCCGTTTTTCCAGAGCTCCAGGCAGCAAGGAGCAAGGGCTGGCAGCAAAACCAGTCCTTGCTTGGGCTGGTCTGAGCTCCACAAAGAGCAATGCCCAGAGGTATGCACAGCCTTTGACGAGGAGCTGCTTAGCTTTTATGGGAAAATTAAAATGTTAAGTGAGACAGTTTCCACTTTATGAAGGAGGAAGTCAGATGTATTTGTAAGGATAACGTTTCCCAGGAACCAACCTCAGGAAGGAACATAGGTGACTTCTGCGATTGCCTCATTATTCTGTTTTCTAACCTCCGCACACGTTGGCACCGACGGAGGAAGTTCCATTCCCGCTGACATTATCACCCACTTGAGTGAAGGCATGAATGACAATCTTTACAGGAATGAGTCCCCGACTTGGTGCATCCTTCCTCTAGGACAGCAACTGCCTTGAGTCTGCACCCCTCGCTGTGTTTATTAAGTGAGAGGTTACCGCATTTTCCAGCGTACAAGACGACTGGGCGTAGAAGACGACCCCCAACTTTTCCAGTTAAGACATAGAGTTTGGCATATCCTCGCTGTATAAGAGATCCACATGTGCCCTGACCAGGAGTCAGACTGGCAGCCCCTGGGGACCCAGGAGGAGCCACAGGCCGGGCTCTTCACCGGCCTTTAACTTACAACGTGAGCCTATTAGTATAATGCAGACTCCCACAGTGTCCCCTCCTGGTTCTGAGTTACAAAGGAGCAACAGCTCCATTCCTCCCCGTCTCCCCCCTTCGGCTGCCAGGAGCCCACGGGACTGGCCTGCGAACCAGCCGCAGCACGCCTCTGAGATGTACGCTCTGGCGCCTCCAGGATTGAGCGTTAGGGGTACGTGGGAGGGAGGGTATGTGAGGAGGGCAGCCCGGGGCTTCGCACTTCTGACTGCACCCCTGCTGCTGCCTGTGCCGACTGCAGTGCCGAGAGCTGGTCAAGCCAGCAGCTTCCTCGCCGTCACGTCCCATTTCCACGGACCCTCCACGTGCCCCCCGTTTGATCCCAGGCAGGACAGCCAGGGCCCCGGACCCAGGAATCACCATCAACCACACTCTTGGCTTTACACAGGAGCGTCAACACTTCGGTCAGAAACCTTCCGAGAAGTATCATAAAGGCAAGGAAGTGTGCTCACACAGTTACCTAGAGGGTCCCTGTCTGGAAATCACCTCCTGTGTCATAAGGGGGAGCCCATCTGGCGTGGCTCAGGGGTTGAGCCTTTACCTAAGAACCTGGAGGTCATGGTTCAATCCCCAGTCAAGTCACAGGCCTGGGTTGCAGGCTCCATCCCCAGCGTGCGGTGTGCAGGAGGCAGCCGATCAATGATTCTCTCTCACCATCGACGTTTCTCTCTCTCTCTCTCTCTCTCTCTCTCTCTCTCTCTCTCTCTCTCTCTCCCCCCCCTTCCTCTCTGAAATCAGTAAAAGGTTCTATTTGTAAAAAGCCCCACAGCGGACAGCACTCATGGCAGGTTGATGCCGGGCCTAACCTCTCCCCACCCCCCCCCCCGTTACACTTGCTCGGGGCAGTGACATGGGAAAACACGTGAGTGGACCAGTAAGACGCCGTGGCCAACATGGGTCCCTGCACACGTATGTACAAGCAGAATGCCTTTGAAGGAAAAGCAGGAGAAAATACTCAAACTGTACTTGAGTTCACATACAGCAGGATTTCCACGGGGTGCTGCAAGATGTTTGAGACTCACGATGGCTGGCTATGCACCCATCAGGGACACTGGCCTCTTCCCCCTCCGATTGTCAGCTTAAAGACATGACCACAGCCAGCAAAAGAGCCATCCAGGGCGAATGCCTGCGCGGAGCCATGAAGTACAGGTCAGACCGCAGAGCGTGTTGTATTGGTCACATTGCATACAAAGGTTGTTTCTGATTGGTTAATTCTTGGTACCAGACATCTTTATAATGCAATGATAGGCACCTGCTTTTTTTGTTTGTTTGTTTGTTTGTTTTACAAAGTATCTTTGGAGCAAAAAGGGCAGGTAATTACTACCGTATTTTCCGGCGTATAAGGTGACTTTTAACCCAGGAAAATCTTCTCAAAAGTCGGGGTCGTCTTATACGCTGGGTGTAAAAAATACTGTAGCTTGCAGTTATGATGGGCGTTGCTAACTCACCAGGGACTTGCCCGGCACTTGCTCTTTATTATTTGTTATCTTCCTCCCGTCAGCATCAGTTCCGGTCTTATGCGCTGGAAAATGCGGTATTATTACCATTTTTGTAAATCAATACCTATTTTTTTTCAGATTGGCAAGACATACACTTTTTGGTGTGCCACAGAATCTTAGGACTCAGTTTACGTGTGCCATGAAATGGAGAAGGTTGAGAACCGCTGGGACAGAGCGAATGGAAACCAGTGTTTCCCTCTCGCCCACTGGCATGCGAGGTGGCACATCAAGGAGAAGCAGGGACGCTTATGCCTGACTGTTTCCAGCCATGGGGACCCTTCCTTTCTGTCCAAGTGCCTTTCTGGGGTCCCCATTGAGGGCAGGCTCTCCTCCAGTCCTTGCCTGCGAGCCCCTCCACACTCCTCCCAGCCCTCCCCCCCCCCCCCCCCCCCGGTAGTTCCTGAGCCACTGATGCTCCGATTTTCCCGGGAGGGAGTGAGCCCATGACTATGGCTCACGGGAAAGCCACAGGATTGTCTGACGTGAGAAATAAAAACTTTTAAAAAATCTGCGTGGCAGGGGGCCAGCCAGAGCCCCGCATCAGCAGGACCAGCCAAGGGGAGAGCGAGTCCGGGCCACGTGACGCCTGCCTCTCAGGGTCCCCTGTCCTCCATCACTGCTGCCACTGTCATGTCAGTGACCAAAGACAAGGTCCTTTTATTTATTTACTTATTTACTTACTAGAGGCCCCGTGCATGAATTTCATGCACCGGGGGAAGGGGCCCTCATCCCAGCCTGAACCCTCTCCAATCTGGGACCCCTCAAGGGATGTCTGACTGGAATAGGGCCTAAATGGGCAGTCGGATATCCCTCTCACAATCCAACTGCTTACCTGCCTGCCTTCCTGATTGCCCCTAACCGCTTCTGCCTGCCAGCCTGATCACCCCCTAACCACTATCCTGCCAGCCTAATTGATGTCTAACTGCTCCCCTGCCAGCTTGTTTGCCCCCATTTTCCATCCTCTGCCAGGCTGGTCACCCCTAACTGCCCTCTCTAGAGGCTTGATTGTCCCCTACTGCCCTCCCTTGCAGGCCTCGTCCCTCCCAAATGCCCTCCCCTGCTGGACATCTTGTGGTGGCAATCTTGTGTCCACATGGGAGCAGGATCTTTGATCACATGGGGGCAGCCATCTTGTGTGTTGGCTGATGGTCAATCTGTATATTACTCTGTTATTAGATAGGATAGAGGCCTGGTGCATGGGTGGGGGCCAGCTGGTTTGCCCTGAAGGGTGTCCTGCATCAGGGTGAGAGTTCCCTTGGGCCATGGGGCAGCCTGGGTGAGGGGCCTGTGGTGGTTTGCAGGCTGGCCACATTCCCTGGCGACCCAAGTGGAGGCCCTGGTATCTGGGGTTAATTTATGTTCTACAATTGAAACTTTGTAGCCTGGAGCGGAGCCAAATTTTCTGCTCGCTCTATGGTGACGGCCATTTCTGTTGGGATTTATGTATCTTCTATCATTGAAACTTTGTAGCCTTAAGCAGAGGCCTGGGCCGGCCAGGGTGTGCAAAAAGCTTGGCTTCCTCCATCACTGGGGAAACACAAGCCTCCCTCCTGCTCTCAGTGGCTGCAGCCATCTTGGTTGGGATTAATTTGCAAACTTGATCCTGAATGGCTAACGGGTGTGGCTTGTGGGTATAGTGGAATGATGGTTAATTTGCATATTACTCCTTTAACAGATAGGATTTACTTATTTACTTACTTATTTACTGACTGACTGACTGACTTATTTTGCAGCTCATGATATTGCCAGGACTGTTTTGTCACCGGGATGGACTTAAATATAGGAAACAAACAAGTCCCCTCTGGTTACTGTGTATCTGGCATGTGCCTGTGCTCGTGGCCGGCGTGGTGGGGCGGAGCAGACAGCTGTGCGGGGAGCACGTGTGGCCATTCCTGTGGGAGCACCGGCCCCGCCTGGATCAGCGCCCAGCGGGGAAAGGCGGCAGCCACAGCTCCGGGCTGTTTCAGTGACAGGCTGGCTGCCGGGAGGAAAGGAAATGTGCTCCTCGTAACTCCAACGGGGCCGGGAGCTGGGTGTTCTCAGAGAACCGTGTTAGGACAGAAGGGTTACATTGTTCTTCTCCCAGGGCTCTGACGGTCTCCTGAGAGGTGGCCGGGGATGCCGGTACCCCATCGGACAGCAGCCAGCCCGAGGCGGAGAGGCAAGACCACAAACGTCCTGATGGGGTGAGGGGCCTGGGCCCTCCCTGGACGTAAGGGCCCCTGGGAAGCCGAGGTTGCTAGGAGCCACATGTATGTGTGCTGCCCCTTCCTGTCCTTCCTCTTCTCTGGCGTGTCCAGTGCCCCCGGAGGAGGAGGGGGCAGGTCTATCTGCTTGCCGCCCCACTCCCCCCTCCCTCCTCCTTCTTCTTTCCCCCTCCCTTCTCCTCCCCACCCCTCTCCTGCCTCAGTGGTCTGGAACTGAGCTCTTGGCGGAGGGCTCCCGTCTTCAAACAATGCCCGCTCTGCTGAGCAGGCAGGCCCAGGGCTGCCGGGGCCCCAGGTCCCCTCCCGGGGTGCTCACTGTGAGTCACACTGGCCAGGGGCACGGATTCTTTTTCATTTTCATTTCATGTTTTATATCTTGATTGACTTCAGAGAGGAAAGGAGAGGGAGGGAGAGAAACAACAGTGATGAGAGAGAATCACGGATCGGCTGCCTCCTGCATGACCCCTTCCTGGGGATCAAGGCCACAACCCAGGCATGTGCCCTGGACCAGAATCAAACCCACTGCCCGTCAGTCCCCGGGCCGACGCTCCATCCACTGAGCCCCATCGGAGAGCAGAGCGAGGAATGGGTTCTTCAGGAAGACCGCTTCTTGAAGGGACGGAGACATTGTTCCGTCCACACGGAACCCACCGAGTTCTGCTGGGGACAGAGTGTATGTACCGTAAAAGATGGCCATTCTCAACTTTTCCGCTGCGCAAGTTCCATTTGGTTCGGTGAAACAAGACCCAAGTGTGAAGAGACATTAAACCCAAAGCAGCCTCTTGTTAGCCCCTTGCCATCCGCCTCTACAATGCCCTCATGTCAACAATTCTGCCCTTTTCTCCTCATCCTGGAGGGCCCCTTTCGGTCCAGGGAAGATAAATATTTGCCCTTGGCCCTGAGGTTTCTCTCTAGGAGGACAGAATCTTCGCAGCCAAGGAGCTTTCAGACCTTTGCCCCGAATTCCCAGGAATATGGCGTGTATTTCTGCCCGATTTTATTTATGTTTCATTGTCACCGACGGAAGTGTCTACTACGGAATGTGGATGAAGGGGCCTCGGGGAGGAATGGTTGATAAATGGTGTCTTTTTTGCGTATGGAATCTGGAAGGGAAAGTTTAAATACGACTGAGTTAATATTTATCTCTCCCCCTGCAATGATTTACTACGAACAGGACCTGAGAAGGCAAACAAGCCCCCCATCAATATCCTAACTCGCATGCACACTGGGTGTTGGGTTTCCACCCTGTCTGCCTTTTTCCCAGGGTGAGCTTGTGATTATCCTTCTAGAAGGCTCCCCCTAAAGTGGGACTCAAGATGAATTCGTGGCCGAAGAAAGAATCCACAGGTGCATTCGAACTCAGTGGTTCAGGTTTATGGAAGGGGCAGGAGTTTGCACTCAACCCTTAAGGCAGTGGTCGGCAAACTCATTCGTCCACAGAGCCCAACGTCAACAGCACAACGATTGAAATGTCTTTGGAGAGCCACATTTTTTAAACTTAAACTTCTTAAAGTAGGCTCGCCCAGGCCGTGGTATTTTGTGCAAGAGCCACACTCCAGGGGCCAAAGAGCCGCATGTGGCTCTGGAGCCGCAGTTTGCCGACCGCGGCCTGAAGGATTCACGTGTGTGGATCCTGAAAGGGGCTGTCTGTGCATTGGCATTGCTGTTGCAGCACTCGTTGGTTCTTTTTAATAGAACAGAAGGAAGATCTGGGGGTGAGGAATGGCTTTTTGAAGACAGCCTACAGCAGCCCAGATATCACAGAAAATCAGGTCATTTGCTAGCTATTTATTGGGTTGTCTGTTTTTCTTTTTTTTTTTTAAAGGACGCGGTGTACTGTGAACAAATGTCAATTTCATTTTTTGGAACTTTTAAAATTCAGAGTCATTCTTTACAGCTTTAATATCTCCAGTCCCCAAGTCTTTCTTCTCAGTGAAGGTCAGCGAGTAACACAATCGATGCATTCATTCATTCACTCAACAAATGCTTAAGGTCCAGGGCCCAGCACCAATGTCACTCAGGTCCAAATGTTAGAGAAAGGGACAAACAACGTGACATTTTCTTCCTCGAGGGAATGACATCGTTTAAAATGTCTGAACCACTTACCACCAGCTTGCTCTCCCGAGAGGCGCAGGGTCACACTCCCGGTCATACATTATTGGGACATATTTTGATAAATTTAGTGAAAGGAGGCAGCTGAGAGTCTCTGTCCATCTTTAAGTGAGTATCTCTCGGTTGCATTAACATTCAGCCTAAAATGGTAAGACCCAACCTGGGGGTACAACATTAGTTTTCTACATTGATAACCCGATGTTCATTTAGTCCGCCTCACATGATCGAGTTTATTTTACATGAGATTGGCTTTGATGTCCTAACTCTTCCCACCGGGACTGGATTGGGATATTAATGGAATGAGGTTAAAACACAAAAAGTGGGTTCCGGGCTAGACTTCGAAAACCAGTCCTCTTACTCTGTGGTCCCACCTTGGACAGAAAGCTCCCGGGAGTGTCCCTCCCTCCTTGTCCTTCTAATCAGACACATTCTGATGTGAAGGTCCTCATCTCTGTTCCCCACCAAACCTCTGAGTGTGTGTCATCGCCTTCCTTTCCCCTAAAAATCTGCAGAGGGCAAGTCTGCTCGTGATGAGCGGGACAAGAATGAAATGACGGAAATGCAAGTAAGCGGGGGAGTGTTTCATTACGCCCTCTTTCGCTTATTTTGGGCCAGGGATGTGCACAGGTGTTTTTATGGTGGGTTATGTCTACCTTGACCTAGAAAATAGACAAACTGCCAAAACCGGTTTGGCTCAGTGGATAGAGCGTCGGCCTGCGGACTGAAGGGTCCCAGGCTCGATTCCGGTCAAGCGTGTGTACCTTGGTTGCGGCCACATCCCTAGTAGGGAGTGTGCAGGAGGCAGCTGATGGATGTCTCTCTCTCATCGATGTTTCTGACTCTCTATCCCTCTCCCTTCCTCTCTGTGAAAAACAAACAAACAAACAAACAAATAAATAAAATATATTAAAAAATAAAAAAGAGAACTGACAAACTTGCTAACGTCAGTCCACAAACACGGTGTGCTGCTTTTACTGTCAGTCAGTATGTGGAATGACTATACCAGAGAAATAGTGTTATGCTAATTAAGCGAAATAAGCCAGACACAGGAGCATGGGAGGGACTGGGGGATCTCAGAGGAAAGAGATTAACCAGAGAACTTGTATGTGTGCGGGCATGACTTGTGGACACAGGCAACAGGTTGGTGAAGGCCTGGGGGGACAACAGGGATTTAAGGGGGGAAAAGGGGGGCATTTGTAATACTTTCAACAATAAAGATTAAACAATTTCCTTAAAAACTGTACACTGAGCCAAAACCAGTTTCAGTTTGGCTCAGTGGATAGAGCGTCGGCCTGAGGACTGAAGGGTCCCAGGTTCGATTCCGGTCAAAGGCATGTACCTTGGTTTCGGGCACATCCCCAATAGGGGGTGTGCAGGAGGCAGCTGATCGATGTTTCTCTCTCATCAATGTTTCTAACTCTTTATCCCTCTCCCTTTCTCTCTGTAACACATAAATAAAATATATTTAAATAAATAAAAACTGTACACTGAAGAAGTCTGCATTTTTTCAAAGCTGTATTTGCTCATTAAGTTAGAAGCAATCAAAGGACTTTTCCCCACAGTTTTGAATGAAATAGTTGAGAATAGCGAAGGAAAGGGCCTGTGCACTCTGTTCTAACACAGGGCATGGAGCGGGCGCCTGCCCATCACCTGGGCCAGGCGGGGGTAAACCGTCCGTCCGTCCGTCCATCCGTCCGTCCGTGGAGCGCAGGAGGCGCTCACAGGTGTGTGAGAACCAGCACCCTGTGGCGTCACACGCGCTGGCGCCTCTGCCTTTCCTGACCTGCGATCATTTGTCTCTGTGAGTCGATATCAGTGAACTCTGCTGGGCTCAGATAAGGCGACGGGGCTGGGGAACAGATAAAGGGACTCAGAGTGGACACGGTCCCCATGGACCACGCCTCCCCCTTTCCACCCACTCCCCCGTGCATTCCTGAGGGCTTTGTCTGCGTGTGGCGCTCTGGTGGCCAACAGAATCAAGGGAGTAATACGTGCAGGTGTGAAAGGGGTGTCTTTAAAATGTTAGCCCCAACCCTAACCGGTTTGGCTCAGTGGACAGAGCGTCGGCCTGCAGACTGAAAGGTCCCGGGTTCGATTCCAGTCGAGGGCATGTACCTTGGTTGCGGGCACATCCCCAGGAGGAGAGTGTGCAGGAGGCGGCCGATGTTTCTCATCAATGTTTCCCACTCTCTCTCCCTCTCCCTTTTTCTCTGTAGAAAATCGATAAAATATATAAAAAACAAATGACTAAATAAAACGTGAACCCCCAAATGCCAGACGAAAATAACCCCAACTCTGCCATGCTCAGCCCTTGAAGAAAGCCGCTCGGTCTGTGGCGACGTGTAAGGGATAACGGCGAGGGCCACTCGCTTATGGAAGGTGTGGCTCAGTCCCACTCAGTGTTCTCACTCGTCTGCGGCCCCGAGAAAAGCGACAACTGGAAACCGTTCTGACAAAACAGATGTCGAGTGGTCTCTGTGGAGAACGATGGGAGGCTCGCAGCGTGTAATTCCTACAAAATACCCCACATCTGGCCCAGAGTTTGGCCTTCTATCTAAGGGCGTTTAGGACAACGTGACAAGGGGGCGTCCGACCTATGGAAGTCTGAGCTTGCCGTTCACGGAACGGTTTCAACGCTCCGTTCCCTCTTTAGGAAGCAGAATCTATTGCGGGACGCGACAGCCAGGGTCTCCAGGCCACCGAACAAATAATCGGGATGTCGAACCCGCACGGCTGTGAGCTGTTAACGCAATGAGAATACCGCGGCGTGGACGCGTACAAGGCGACCTCGTGCCGCGGGAAAACGAAATCAGGAAGGCGTGCGGGCCGTTACAAACGACCTCTTCATTCACGGAAAGCTAAGGCCTCCAAGGAACTTTTGGAAGAACTTGCCTATGAGTTGACCACTGATCCATCACGGGGAGGAAAAGTCGGGTGAGAGAGGACCCGCTAATGGATGCTGCGCCCGGCGCCGCAGAAGCAGGGATGTCGGGCGGTGGTGGGCCTCTCCCCGCTCCAGCCATCTGCCTGTCAGGGTCACCTCCCCCGCGCTCCCTCCGCAGTCAGTTGCTTTGAGTTTATATTTATCAAAAGTTTGATCTTGAAACTGCTGATGCGTTGCTTTCCTTCCACCCTCCAAGAGCCGAGTCCTAAATTAACCCGGTAAATAAGAATTCCAGACTATTGCTATAGAACCCCTTGCAAGGAAACATGTGGGACAAGGGGTGGTTTTAGGGGGGAAAGGAGAAAACTTTCCGCAAAGAAATGGCACCGGCAGGCGTGACTCAGAGAAGCCCTCGGAGCTCCTTGAATAAGAAAAACTGAGCTTAAAAAACTGTCTGCCTTGTGAGTGCTATTTTCTTTAGATTCATTTCAAACACACGATTTTTTATTATACTTCCTCAGACTGCTAAATTGTTACAAGTGTATCTAGCTTCTGAGTGGTATTTTTCTCTTCCACAAAGATGTTCCATCTTAAAAATAACTTTAACGTTACCCGGAATAGGCTAACTTTGCAATACCAACAGTGCTTGGAAATAAATGAAATGTGCCTTATTTCACCAACAGAGAGTGTTTTATCGATGTACAAACAGAAAAAAAAAATGTCATGTGACGAGATGATTAAAAGAAACATGCGCTCTGTGTCTTAAAGGTTATCCATTTTGGGTTACAGTAATTGATCCCAGTCACGTCGAATGTTTAAAACATTCCAAGCCCCTCAGCCAAATGCTGGGGAAGTCCCGCTGCCAGGATTCCAGCCGAGAACGTTTCAGAAGGCTGCTTGGACCCGAAGAGAGAGAGAGAGAGAGAGAGAGAGAGAGAGAGAGAGAGAGAGAGAGAGAGAAATATACATTATTGCCCAGCGCCTTGCGCGCGCTCAGCTCCCAATGAAAACCAGCGCCAAATCGGCTTTCATTAAATTGGAACAAGATGACAAACGCCGAAGCTGGAAACGCGTGCAGTCAATGGAAACATTACACATCACATAGGTCTCTCACGGATAACGGAAAGAAAAAAAAAAACAAACCGAGACTGCAAAGACGAGAAAATATTTTCCGTATCTTAACAGCTGCCTCCTCTCTCCCCCGAGACGCACAAGGAACAGAGGTAATGACCTTGGAAACCGGACTTGGGTTGTTTGAAACGGCGGGGGAGGAACAGAGGCTGATTCATGAATTTCACCGGGAGACGCTGCGCCTGGAGGGACGCGAACCGGAGTTGCAGACACAGGCTGCCTGGAGGTCCTGTTTCCGGGGTCAGGCCCTCGAAGGGAGGGCCTCGCTGGCTAGGAACTTGACCTTCACAACAGTCACACGCACAGACGTGAGACTGCGGGCCAGCAAGGACCTCAGGGCGCAATGGTTTGGGCTCCGCTCCCCACCCCCTACCGAGGCCCACAGCCATGGCGAGCAGGGCCTGTGCAGCTCCACAGCGGGGGCCTGGTCCAGAGATGGCGGGGAGGCCGTGTCTGTCCTGGTCTGCAGGGGCCAGCGGACCTGCACAATTTCCTCCTGACCGGGTAGACGAAATAGCACCCATGGCTGATGCCGAGGGCCATCCAGGCTACTTTCTCTTTTTTAAAAAATATTTTATTGATTTTTCACAGAGAGGAAGAGAGGGATAGAAAGTCAAAAACATCGATGAGAAACATTGATCGGCTGCCCCCTGCACACCCCCCACTGGGGATGTGCCCGCAGCCAAGGTACATGCCCTTGACCGGAATCGAACCTGGGACCTTTCAGTCCGCAGGCCGACGCTCTATCCACTGAGCCAAACCGGTTTCGGCAATCCAGGCTACTTTCCACACGCAAAAATATACACTCGGAAGCGACCTGTACCGACCGGGGAGCCCGCTGCTCACTGTCCCCGCACGGCCACGGCACCTCCGTTCCTGGTGCCGGCCTGGCTGCCTGCCCGCTCAGGCGTGGCTCAGCTCCTGGCAGGATGAGGCGGGGCAGCGGGAGACGGCATCGTGTTTGAAGACAGCACACAGAAAGGACATAGGCACCCCTATGTCCACAGCGGCCCCATTCACCATGGCCAAGATTTGGAAACAGCCCAAGTGCCCATCAGCAGACGAGTGGATTAGAAAACTGCGGTCCATCCACACAATGGAATACTACACAGTTGTAAAAAAAAAAAAAACGGACGAATTCATACCATTTACAACAGCATGGCTGGACCTGGAGAGCATTGTGCTAAGTGAAATAAGTCAGTCGGAAAAAAGATATCCCATGATCTCACTCATTTGTGGAGTATAATGAACAACGTAAACTGATGAACTAAAAAAGATCTAGAGACAGAGAAGCATCAAACAGACCTTCCAACCTCAGAGGGAAGGCAGGGGGGAGGGGGAGGGGCGGGTAAGAGATCAACCAAAGGACTTGTATGCAGTGTATAAGCATAACCAACCCATGGACACAGACTGTAGGGGGGGTGAGGGCATGTAAGCAGTAGGGAGAGGTCAATGGCATAAAAAGGAGATGCATATGTAACACTTTAAACAATAAAGAATTTAAAAAGTAAAAAAGAATGAACAATATATTAGTGCTCAAAATGCCTTTATAAGGTGGAATATGATAAACTGTATGGTTATTATATTTTTATCCATACTCCTAAATATCCATTCATTGTTACCCAAGTTAAAGCATCTGTGTCTACTTCATTAGCGCTGTTGATAGAGGCACACGAGTAGAAAAAAAGAAAAACCAGTGGGGATTTAAAACTCACAGATTATTTGTCCTGAAATTTCCCTTCTACTGTTTTTGGATGGAGGTTGACCACAAGTGACTGAGCCCCTGGAAATCCACAGCCTGGACGGAGGGGGTGGGGCGGGGGGGGTAGCTACTGTACCCTTCTTCTGCCTCTAGGAATAGCAGGCTGCGTCCCCACAGGGAACCCTGACTCAGCCCCCCACACTCCACAGAGCGTGGTGACCTGGAGGGAAGCCAGAGATCCATGCCAGGTGATGAAAGGAATGTGGCGAATGACTTATGAAAAAAAGGAGAAAAACCCAAATGTGCTTGGACTGGGGGGGGGGGGGGGGGATGACATAACTGTTTATGGAGCACAATGGAATTATTATCGTGATTTAAAATAGCCTAATGCCTAATGTAGGAGAAAGAATGGGCTGTTTGGAGGAAAAGAATTTGCAGACGAAATCCTCCCCTTCCCCAGCCACCTTGGAGGGGGTCTGGATTGTGGCAACTCCAGAAAGGAGTGAGAATGATCACTGGGCGCATGTCAGACATTCCACACAAACGTAAAAAAAAAATAATAAAAATGATAGCAGTTGTGCACAGGCAGGGAGAAAGTGGAGGACCTCCTGCTTCTCGTCAAACGTTAATTTTTATGTTTCTTAAATAAAACGTGGTTCGTTTTTAAGAGCAGATGCATTTATCCTCCCGGCCTAGAGTCTCGTTGCTAAACAGCATTTTACACGTTGAATGTTTTCATTCTCCTTTTAATGGGCTTGGTATGTAAGCAACGCCCACCGTGACTAGGGGGAGAGCAGCAAAACCCCCGGCATATTGAAGTATAACATCTCCGGCCAGAAGCGGTTGGGATAGTCTTGGCCCAAATGGACTTCTTGGCGTATGGATTTAGTACTTAATTCTGTATTGGTCGCCACGAGTGCAGCATTTCAAAGTGACATTTGAAAAGTGATTCATTAATACCACCCCCCTCCCCAAAGCATTCTGAATCATTAACGTGCTCCTTTTCATCTCTGTGGAAACCGACACTGGTTGCGATGACGTGTTGGAAGTTGCGAGGCACATCGGCTAAGGCAGTGGTCGGCAAACTCATTAGTCCACAGAGCCAAATAGCAACAGCACAACAATGGAAATTTCTCATGAGAGCCACAGTTTTTAAACTTAAACTTCTTCTAACGTCACTTCTTCAACACAGACTCGCCCAGGCCGTGGTATTTTGTGGAAGAGCCACACTCCAGGGGCCAAAGAGCCTCATGTGGCTCGCGAGGCGCAGTTTGCCGACCATGGGGTTAAGGGATTAATTTTCCGAAAGCGCCAGGTGGCAGGCCGTCCCAATGCCAGTCCTAAAAGGCTTAGTGTACGCATTTGTCCCAGGAGTGTCACATCAGGGACTGATCGATGGGCTAGGGGCTGTCTGGCCACATCGTGGGGGGATTAACCTCGCAGGCTAGGTCCCCAGCACACTGGCCTTGGCGATCTGTGTGCGCCCAGGTCTATTTTTACACGAAAAGCCTCCTCTGGCCAGAAGGTGAGGGCCTGCCCACGGAAAAACCTGCCGCCATTCAATAGCCAATCCTGCAGTGGAGGCCTCTAACGGGATAGCGCGCAGTAACGGGACGAATGGATCGTGACTCACACTGGCAAAAAGAAACCCAGCGATTCATCTTTTCGGCCCGCGTGGCATGTTTTTACCCGATACTCCCACCACTTCCGCTCAGTCTGGGAATGGTGGATTGATCGGTGCCACCTCGGCAGATCTTGGAAACGAGAGCCGGGAATTGAAGCAACTCATTCTGTAGGATTCAAGAACGTTCTGGTTTTGTTTCCTTTATCAAGTCCAAAATCAGGGACTCATAGTTCAAGATCAATCTGAGCCGAAACTGGTTTGGTTCAGTAGATAGAGCATCGGCCTTCAAACTGAGGGGTCCGGGGTTCAATTCTGGTCAAGGGCACGCACTTTGGCTGCGGGCACATCCCCTGTAGGAGGTGTGCAGAAGGCAGCTGATTGATGTCTCTCTCTCATCGATGTTTCTGACTTTCTATCCCTCTCCCTTCCTCTCTGTAAAAAAATCAATAAAATATTTTTTTAAAAAGATCAATTTGATCCTCTAGACATTACTGTCAAACCGCTGCAGAAAGGACAATGTAAAAGAACCCAGCGTCTATGGAAGAAGAAATATATAAACAGAACTTCCTGTCTCAAGACTTGCACGGAACTCATTGAAATTGTACTGCTCTCAAAAGAAATAACACTTCGGTTACGAAGAGCATGAATTCCACCCCAATTCACCGGTTAATTGCTTAATACCACGTCGCTTCAGCGTGCAATCTCATGTGCTTCACTAGCTAAGTGGGGTCGACCAGATGTACATGTGGGCATTGCCAATCCATGTCACTCTGTTTCCGTCTGCATGTATGTTTCCATTGTGCAAGGTTAGGTTTCTTAGTTTTTGTTCTTTTAAATATATTTTTATTGATTTCAGAGAGAGGTAGGGGAGGAAGAGAGAGCTAGAAACATCCATGATGACAGAGAATCACTGATGGGCTACCTGCTGCATGTCCCTTACTGTGCCCTCACTGGGAATCGAACCGTGACCTTCTGGTTGACAGGTTGATGCACAACCACTGAGAAGCACTGTTCAGGCTAGTCTTGTTTTTATAGTCAAGTTGGGACGGTGGGAGGAGGGGTGAGGGGAAGGTAGGCCAATGTGCTCTTCCCTTCTGCTAATCAAGTCTCCATCACAAAACCCACTCTCAGATGAGTTGTGTGGATGCAAACAGCAAGGAGTCAGAAAGAGAAACCAGTGGGTTGTTCCCCAACAAGTTATAGACCAAACACAGCTCAACTTCAGTGCACACATGGCTTTCCTAATAAAACCACACTGCGGGTTTTGAAAGAGCTTGAGGGTGGCAGTTCTTGTATGCTATTCCTAAATCTTGTTGTGAGTCACTGTGTGCTAACTACAGAAGATTCGTGGCTGGGATTGCGACTGTAAAACTGTCATTATGCTCTCTGCCTGGTGTGTGGTTTCTGGTCAGTGAGTAGGAACTCTAAATGACTCACGTGTCATCATCTGAGCTGGCCACCGTTCAGTCGGTACCTATTATATCCAGGGGTTTGAGATGCGGAAGGAAACTGTTAATGTGTATTAAAGGTGCCATTATTATGATGAACATGCCAGCCACCCTCTGTGATAAAGTGTCATTGACTTCCTGCCAACTCTCATGGATTGATGACATTTTGTTATTCAGTCTACTAAAAAAATCCATAACAGGATATTAGAGGGCATTTAAAAATGATACCAAAGCCAGGGATTAAGTGGAAAAAAAATGGTAACTGCAAAGCCCACTAATGATGTTGTTCAATGCCTCCTCTGGCTAATTTAATTAGTGTGTATTAGGAAACTAGAGGCTCAGCGCACAATTGAATTCCGTGAGAAGGCACCTCGCCTCCCGCTGTGCGAGGAGGCACTCCGTAGGCCACCATGGGAGACAGGCCGGATGGGCGCCGAGGGCGGATGGGACCCACACCTGACTTCCACCCCAGGTCCCCTCCCCCCCTGCTTGTGTCTGCTCGGGTCACTGGATCCACTGTGCCGGCTCAGGCAGGCCCCACTGTCTCTGTCTCCATCTCTACTCTGGGCCTCACCTGCGTGCGCAACCCCCTCCTGTCTGGTCGTGACCTGTTACAGCTTCCTGGCCTAATTTACATATTAACCCTCTCTCTCTCTCTCTCTCTCTCTCTCTCTCTCTCTATATATATATATATATATATATATCTCCTATCTAATAAAAGAGTAATATGCAAATTGACCATACTTTCACTACACCATAAGCCACGCCCACAAAGCCATACCCACAAGCCATGCTCATGACCCAATCAGGAACAATATGCAAATTTATACCCAATCAAGATGCCTGCTGCCCAAGGCCGGAAAAATCCTCAGCCAGAGGCTTTAGGCCTTGGACAGGCTGGAGGTGAGCCATCAGTAGAATATCCCCTGAGGGCTTGGAGTGTGTAAGAGGGGGCAGGTTGGGCTGAGGAACCACCCATCCCCAGTGCACGAATTTCGTGCACTAGGCCCCTAGTGTGTGTGTGTGTGTGTGTGTGTGTGTGTATATATATATATGTGTATATATATATATATATATATTCTAAGATACAAATCTTTTGATAGCATATACACGTTAAATAAAGTACACTTGTGAAATGCTTATTTCTATACTTTGATTATATGATGTTCACATATATCTTTAGCCATCTAGTTTTTAAGTTCTCTAGTTTTCTGCTTTATTCTTCTCCAGCTTCTTTATTTGCATGTACCACTACAGACACATATATGTATGGCTTGGAATAGAGAGAGGGCCACACACAGCATTTTTGCTTTTTGTTTTTAAAGCAGCATTATTCCATCAAATTTTTATTTAAGCAGCACGACCCTCTTAGATGCCACATACTATTGAACTAAATACTCTTTTCCCTAATGACTTGTCAACAAGTGCAGGAAAACAAGTAGGAACAAGATTCAGAAGCAAAGACTGAAGCAAACGAATGTGTCACTTAAAATGACGTTTTCTGTTAGTTATTTTTAATGATGTGCTACACAGAGATGGTGATGGAAGGGGATCTCATTAGGAGACGTTCTGATAGCATCTTATCCCACTACGACAAAGGGCCGTTCGTTATCCTTTACTCTTTCTGTCTCTTAGACCTTTAACCTCAGCCCTCACACACTCACAAACCTCACGATCCTTAAAAAAACAAATTCCTCTATCTTTAATGTTGCACCCCAAATAGCTCTCTCTAATTATTAAACTTTATTTTAAAACAGCTAGGGTATTTTCTTCTGGTTTTTCATTGTTTCTTTACATCCTACATTCTAAAGACCCACTTCCTTAACAAATTAATTTCTTTAAAAAAATATATTGTTATTCATTTCAGAGAAGAAGATAGAGGGAGAGAGAGATAGAAACATCAATGATGAGAGAGAATCATTGCTCGGCTGCCCCCTGTACTCCCCTTACTGGGATTGAGTCGGAATCCCGGCATGTGCCCTGACTGGGAATCGAACGCGTCCACATTCAACCACTGAGCCCCACCAGCCAGGCTAATTTCACTTTTAATCCGTGTACCACCATCCTCTCCCTCTTTCTCTCCTGTTCCCCACCTCTCTCCTTTCCTGTTTCCACTCCTTCTCCCAATGCTTGGTGGCTGACAGTCTGCCTTCTTCCTCCCCCCAGAACCCCCGCCAGAGCCATCAATCATAGCTCCCCAGCTTCGTCTGGCACCCCAAGTCTGTAGCTCCAATCCCCACCGCTCTCCTGAGCACTGCTCTGCTGCTCCAAAAAGGCTGCCTGCGGATTGGTGGCTGGATGTACCCCAAAGCTGAACATATATACACTGACATGTAATGAAACCCATTAAAATGACTTTGGCATGAGCCTACCATGTACTTCATCCTGCAGAAATGACTCAAGTTGGGTGGTCAGGTGAGAGACGCTGATGAATCCCCGTGACTGATTCATAGTTCAGGCTGGCCCACTGGTTTCGGGTTCTTCCTCTGCCCAGTGACACCAGACGGGCTCACGCCTCCTGTTAGTTCCCTCAGCTCTGCGTGGCCAGGCAGGTGGCTACAATGGCATAAAGAAGCCTGAGGAGGAATTACCCTTTACCGCTTAAATGCCATAGTTCTTACACCAAACATAGGATTTAAAAAATATTTGTATTGATTTCAGAGAGGAACGGAGAGGGAGAGGGAGAGAGATAGAAACATCAGTGATGAGAGAAACTCATAGGTCAGCTGTCTCCTGCACACCCTACTCTGGGGACCAGCCCTGCAACCCAGGCATGTGCCCCAACCTGGAATTGAACCCAGGGCCCTTCAGTCTGTAGGCTGATGCTCTATCCACTGAGCCAAACCGGGTAGGGCTGAACATGTGACTTTCTCAAGAACTTGAGATAAAAGAACCTAATAGATAAAACAGCTATCCAACTTGCTCTATCAGTAACTTGAGAACACGTATAGACGAATGACAAGTGGCTAAAAAGCAGGGAGAACTCTAGTCAGATTCCATTCTCCAGAGCAATTTTTTTTCTTTTAAATGAGGGATGACATTTGAGAGATGTGGTCAGCTTATGCCTGAAATTGCTTTAAACTAAATATGCCCCACTCCCCCCATTGTACTTCAAAAGTCAGCCTTTTTGGCCCATTTTGTGGAGAAAGAAAGCAATTACAGAAAGGATAAATTCAGAAACATGGAAGAAATCTCTCGGGAGGCAGCCCATACACATTGATTAAGTGCCAACTGAGCCAAACTGCGGGGCAGTGCCAATTACTTCTTCCCCAGGGACCGTCCCCTTTGCCTCTGGTCCCCGTCAGGGACAAGCAGGAAGCAGGCCCAGCCCGTGGGAGCGGGACTTTGGATGAAAGACGCCACTCGCTGAATGACCGCCCAAAGCCATTAACGTGCTGACATGACCGCGCCTCTTCGTGGGCACCAGTCTGGGTGGGAGGAGCCTGGCGGCACCCTCCCTGCTGGCAGCTGGGCAGCCGGGCTGATACTGCCAGTGCGGCTCCCGGAGCCGAGGCCAGCGGCTCATGAGACTGGCTGTGCAGGGCCCGGTGGGGGCACTCAGTGACTATCTGATGACAGACAACACGAGTGGGGTGAGTCCCATCGGGATGTGGAGGACCTCTGGGTTCGATGTCAACCTCAGATGTATGGTAGGAGTTCCAGGGCTCGGCTTCCTAACCTATAGAAAGACACCCCGCCCCCTCCTTCATCACGGCCCGGTTGGAAGCTTCATGTGATGGTCAACAACACATATGAAAACAGTCCCAGCCAGTGTGCTCAGTGGTTGAGCGTCGGCTTAGGAACCAGGAGGTCCCAGTTCGATTCCCGATCAGGGCACGTGCCCGGGTTTTGGCTCCATTCCCGCCATTCAGTGATTCTCTCTCATCATTGATGTTTCTATCCCTCCCCCTCCCTCTCTGACATCAGTAAAAATATACTTAAAAAATAAAAAAATAGTATGAAAATATGCTATACGCTGAAGGACAGCTCACAAAGGTAGATATTTTTATTAATCGTTGAACATTAAAGTCTCTAAAAGAAATTTATCTTCCGTGCTGAAGTAGGTTCCATAAAATTTCAAAATTCTATGAACTCCTCAGTCAATAAAGGGTCACATGCTGCTAGGACAGGGACAAGAAAGGTGGGAAAGAAGGATCAGGACATATAATTAACAGCTGTTCTCTTGCTCTGTATTAAATATTAAGTGAACAAGCACAACTCTACCCCATGCAGGATGCTCTGTGGGCCCCACGGGAGTGGCCAGGCTAATGCGGGGGCACATCTCGGCATCTGGTCCAGTTCTGAGCAGAGTGGTCAGAGTCGTCCTACAAAGTGATCAGGTGTCAGAGAGACCAAGAAGGCCAAGGCTAGGGCCACCCTGGAGAGGCTCCCTAACAGCCCAGAGCAGGCAGTCCCTGCTGAGATACAGGGGGAGGAGGAGGAAGGGCGGAGGCCTAAGGGGGCTGAGGGGAAAGGGAAGAGGCCTGAGGGGGAGGAGGGGGAAGGGAGGAGGCCTGAGGGGGTGGAGGGGGAAGGGAGGAGGCCTGAGGGGGAGGAGGGGGAAGGGAAGAGGCCTGAGGGGGAGGAGGGGGAAGGGAGGAGGCCTGAGGGGGAGGAGGGGGAAGGGCGGATGCCTGAGGGGATGGTGGCCTCAGGCTGTAAGGACACAGGCAGGAGTGGGCACATGTCCGGTGTCCCTGGAGCTCGCTGGCCTTCAGAACTGGTGGCAGCACTGGAGGCAGCACATCTGGCTGCCAAAGCCTTGCTAACGACCTTGTGGCACAGGACACAGGGGTCACAGCCTCCATGCCGATTGCTGCCCCATGTTTCAAAGCGGACCACGTTCACCTGCTTTCCGCCAGGGAGGCAGCAGACCCCCCAGGGACCCTTGGCGCTGACACCATCAACAACCAAGCCCAGCGCTCTGCTCACAGGGTCTCCGAGGAGGTCCTGGAGTCTGTGGTGCCCGGCTCCGCAGTGTCACACAGACTCAGCTGGGAGGGGGCGCAGCCCTTCCCGAATGACCGGACACTGCACAGAGCCCTGGGCAGCACAGAGGCCCGGGCGGGACAGAGGCCCGGACAGTGCAGAGGCTGGCCCGGGTCTGGCAGATAACCAGGAGTCTGTGAATCTCAGAGAATTATCCAGGGGAAGGAGCAGCTGGTCCAGCCGATCCCAGGTCCCACCTGCGACCCCCTCTTTGCAGCCTGTCACTCCCAAAGAGCTATGTGCTCGTACAACCCATGAAACCTAACGCCAGACAGGGGGTGAGCTAGGGGCCCCCTCCAGGGATCCCTCTGATGCTTTGTAAAATTACCTGTAAAGAGTCATCTAGTGTGCCTAAACGGTTTGCGATAGAGCGTCAGCCTGCGGACTGAAAGGTCCCGGGTTCGATTCCGGTCAAGGGCATGTACCTTGGTTGCGGGCACATCCCCAGTATGGGGTGTGCAGGAGGCAGCGGATTGATGTTTCTCTCTCATCAGTGTTTCTGACTTTCTATCCTTCTCTCTTCCTCTTTGTAAAAAATCAATAAAAAAAAATATTTTTAAAAAAGAGTCTTCTAGTGAAACAGGGCTCTTGGGCCTACAGCACTGTTCCTGCCCAGAAATAATGTCATTGCTATCGGCGACTTCCCTATAAGAGGATGTATCATTGGACACGTTTCTATGTTGTCATATTTCTCGTTACATTGCAGATGTGCTTGCCTGTGTCAGAGCTCTGTGGAAAACAACTAATTCTTTTTAAAATATATATATTTTATTGATTTTTCACAGAAAGGAAGGAAGAGGGATAGTTAAAAACGTCAATGACAGAGAAACATAGATCAGCTGCCTCTTGCACACCCCCTAATGGGGATGTGCCTGCAACCAAGGTACACGCCCTTGACCAGAATCGAACCTGGGACCTTTCAGTCCAAAGGCCGACGCTCTATCCGCTGAGCCAAACCGGTTTTGGAGAAAATGACTAATTCTTAAGATGGCAACGACGTGGGATTTTTTCCCCGATAAGAGACATGGCTCCAAACGACCCGCGTGCGGTTTCCGTGGCTGGACGTGGTCCCTGCCCCGCGTTCCTCTACCTCCGAACCCACACGGCCTCCCTGTGCCAGGGGCTCCGGCTCTGACCACTGCTGCAGGTGTTTCTCGGAGCAGAGGCGGGCCAGGCGGGAAGGCCAGCTGGTTGGGGGTCGGATGAGTGGAAACAGCAAACTGGTGCTGTCCTCTGCTCCTCCCTCCCTCCCAGACCCCGCGACTCCTCTCAGGGCGGGATGGGAAGTGGAGAGCGCCCCTTCTCCTGTGCCTGGGGAGGGAGACCACAGGCTGCCGATGTGGCTGCACTGAGCCCATCCTCCCTTCCTCACCGACGACGGCAGCCATGGCTGCGGGGCATCGCGATGCCATTTATGCGGGAGCTTTCAGTTAGCAGAGGGACCAGTTGGCATAGCGCTGGCCTGGGCCGGCCTCGAAGGGGCGGTCCCCGCAGGCTGTGCCCACAGCATCGTCCTCGCCTACCTTGGGGCAGGTTACCTGTCTGCTCTTGCCACGGGGCCAGCGACTTTCGGTCATAGACCCCCAACCCTTTCACAACGAACGCTTCTCAGGCTTGTGACACAGATAAACATCTCAGGGAAACTGAGGTGGCCAGAGAGCCGCCCACTCCATTTCATTTGCGATCTAAACGTGAGATTCGAAGGCACGAGTACATGAGAACGTAACAGCCCTGTCAGATGCTCTTCCCAGTTCACCTTCACGCATCCCGGTCAGAAATGCCATGGAAACAGTGAGCGTGTTGCCAGGTGAGCGGGATGGGTGTCTGTTCTGCGGATGCTGGGGTCCTAGGGAGGGGGGGTACCTTGGCCTCCCAGGAGGCGAGCAGGAGGGGCGAAGGCTCCCCCCAGGTCTCCATGGGCACTTCGTGAATGCGGACTCCTCACCCCCACTGGAAGGATGGTTGTGAGGACTGAATGAGATAACCTATGGAACGTTTAATACGGCTCAGCGCACAGAGCTGCTGGAGTGAATATTTACTGCATTGTTATTGTGATTATCACCGTCACCGGAACGCTGTTTCCCAGGGAAATCGCAGGATAGAAACGGCTTTCAGGAAGCTTGGCGTGGCCCTGGCGGGGGGCCTGAGAGGGCAGAGGGCAGGTGAGGGGGGCTGGTAGGAAGGGGTGCCTGGGTTCCAGGGAACAGGGCGTGGATCTGACGTCGGGGCGGGGCGGGCAACCTGGATGGAGGGGGAGAGAGGGCAGCCGCACAGAACAGAGCAAAACGAAACAGAACAAAACAGAACATCCAAGATGTCCAGAGGGTCGAAACCACGGTAAATCCCCAGAGTTCCGAGCTCCCCTCCACTGGGCAAACCGCTCACACATGTGCGTACCCCCCGAGGAGAGCCCACAGCCAGACCGAATTATGTCACTTCTACTTCCAATTCTCGTCCCTCCCAGCCTGAGTCCTAGCTTTTAAAAAATATATTTCATTGATTTTTTTTGCAGAGAGGAAGGGAAAGGAATAGAGAGCTAGAAACACCAATGAGAGAGAAGCATCGATCAGCTGCCTCCTGCACCCCCCCCCCACTGGGGATGTGCTCCCAACCGAGGCACATGCCCTTGACCGGAATCGAACCTGGGACCCTTCAGTTCTCAGGCCGACGCTCTCTCCACTGAGCCACACGGGTTTCGGCAAGAGCCCTAATTCGCATGTCACTCTTTCTCTTCCAAACGCACAGACTCCCGACAACATTACAGGTCCGATCCCTTTCCTGGGCACAGGATGCAGCCTCCTGGAGGTCCCTTGGGTGAGAGCCTCCCCAGAGGGGGCGCTGTCGCTCACTGCTCCCTTTCCTCATGCCCCCCCCTCCCCCAGGCACCCCCCTCTCCCGCCCCTGTGCTGTGTGGACTGAGGTTTCTGAGCCGAAGGGGCCAAGCCCCTCCCCTGAGCTCTGACCAATGTCACACTGATGCTCTCTGCAGGCCCGGGCCTGCTGTGGGCAGTGCCCACTCCTCTTCCCACCCCGCGTCCAGGCCTCCCTGAGACCCGCCAGCAGCACAGAGCTGTCCCAGACACAGTTCCGAGGCTCTTCGTGGAGTTTTTAGTTTTCAAGGTCAATGTTACTTTTCCCAGGTCCAGGAACAAAGGCAGCGTGGATCTCAGCGTCCTGACTTAGGGAGCATGCCACGGAGACGCGCGATGCAAACGCCAACAATGCCGTCTCTCAGGAGGAAGAGAAGCTGCCTCCGATGGAAGAACTTAAATACACACCTATTGCCTGCGAATCGTTTTCAGAAGCTCTCTCCCCAGATCAGTTTCCGGAGGAAATCATGCACCAATGAGGCGGGGAAAAGAATAAACTGATTAAGTCATAAGAATTCCAAATTTTTTACATTTCACTTTTAACTCCTTTTTTTATTTACTTAAAAAATAACTTTCAGCCGAGACCGGTTTGGCTCAGTGGCTAGAGCATCGGCCTGCGGACTGAAAGGTCCCAGGTTCAATTCCGGTCAAGGGCATGTACCTTGGCTGCGGGCACATCCCCAGAAGGAGGTGTGCAGGAGGCGGCTGATCGATGTTTCTCTCTTATCTATGTGTCTAACTCTCTATCCTTCTCCCTTCCTCTCTGTAAACAATCAATAAAACATACTTAGAAAAAAAATAACTTTCAAAACTAAGAAAAAAAAGACTTTTAACGAAAGCCCGCCCCAAATATTACACCAAGTATCCCAATAGATTTTTTTTTTTTGTCAAACACTCGGTTTCGTTAAAAGTTTTTTTCTTCTTTGTTTTGGAAGTTAAATGCAAGGATCACATGATCTCACTCGGAGGTGGAAGCTAATGAACAGGTTATTTTATACGACACACAAGAGATTACTATCCACCAGAGTTACCTGGACAGGTCCCTGCAGGGACAGCGGTGTGCCCTCAGCATCCTCCCCCCGTGTCTGCGTGGGCTCTCACCTGCACATGCCAAAGCAGCGCACCCCTCCCTGGACTCCTGGGGTGCCGCCCACCCCCAACCAGGGCCAGCTGAAGACTGAGTAATTTCCTACACGTGAACAGAGTCTGGGCCGCGGAGCCCTGAGCCCCGCACCCCCGCCCTCCCCCCGGGCTGGCCAGCTGCCTCTCACATTCCTCCCCAGGAAGCTACAAGGCTGACTTTTTCAACAGAAAATCCCTAAAACTGTTGGGTGGGAGCGGGGGCTCATTCAGCTAGAGACTAAGAGAGGAAATACTCATCCTAAGCACTTGTACCCAAACAGGGCAGTGGGGGGTGCAGGCAGGAGGGAATTACGGGGGAAGGAAAGAGTCTGGCAAGAGAGAGCCATTAGGGGAGGGAGCAGGAGCAGTGGGAAACCCCGGAGACGGGGCGCTGCTGCCAGGCTCAGGTTGCAGGAGGCCTGGGAGCTGTATTTTGGGAGCAGGCCCACCGGCCACCCTCTCCTCATCTGTCATGGCCACCTTCTCCGCATCTGTTAGGTTGCTGGCCCCGCAGCAAGGAAAACACCACTATTTCAGTGCTGGGGGTGTGTCTAGAAGCTGGTGGGAAGGAGCGAAGGGCCATTCCTCCTCCCTGTTTTCCAGCTTGTTCAAGGGCATCTCAAATGCCAGGTGTCCGGGGGCAACGCATACAAGGGATGCGTTTCCTGGGCCACACTCATTGTCCAGAAGCACACGGAACGGCGAGATTCTCACCGCCACCTGCATTTACCCTGCGGCCGAAGGAAGGCTACTCAATGCAGAACAGTTCATGCTTTCAAGAAAAGAAAAAAGAAGAAATCAACAGCACAGGTCTTTTTAAAGAAGCCTAGGCCCGTTTTCCTGAGTGTAAACACATGGACTGCTTTCCCTTATAACTTGGCTCTGAATAAATGTCACATGGGGGAGGGGGGGCGTGTGTCTTCAGCTGAGAAAATCTACACGGCGGGGCCGGTGAGGAAGCTGTGAGCACCATCACTGAGCCATTCCCCAAGGCTCTGCTCACATCCTTCCCCACGGACACTCTTCCTCACCGAGGCCTGAAGGCTGCCCCCCACCCACGCCCAGTGAGGAGGGCGGAAGGCAGCAGGAACCCCCAAAGTGCAGCTGCCTGGAGAGCATTATGCTGAGCAACACAAGCCGGTCAGAGCAATACCAGGACTGCAGGATCTCACTCCTATGTGGAAGCTAATGAACAGAAACGGACGAACAAAGTGGATCCAGACACATAGCAGCGTGGAACAGACTGTCGACTCTCAGAGGGAAGGCGGGGAGGGTGGGAAGAGGTCAACCAAAGGACTGGCATGAGATAAGCATCACCCGGGACGGGACCCAGGCAATAGGTGGTGGAGGCCTGGGCGGGGCTCGGGGGGTCTGGAAGGGGCCAATGGGGGAAAAAGGGAACGTTAGGTGATACTTCCAACAATGAAGATTTTTATAAAAGACTAGAGGCCCGGTGCATGAAAATTCACGCACTGGAGGGGGGTTCCCTAAGCCCGGCCTGCCCCCTCTCACAGTCTGGGAGTCCTCAGGAGTGGGAGGTGACCTAGTGACCAGGGGAAGGCAACACTCCCATCACATCTCTAGTGAGATGGGACTGCCACTGCTGGCAGCGCAAGCCTCAGCTGACCCTGGTGACCTGAGCCTTGGGCAGCCCTGGGCGGCTGGGCAGCTGCCATCTGAAGCTTGCCTGTGCCTCAGGCTAGCCCTGGGTGGCTGGGGGGCTAAGGGCCGGTCCGGCTACACCATGTGCCTGCCACCCCCCTGGTAGGGTTGAAAGGACTGGGAGACCTGGTGGGGCTGAAGGGACGGGGGTGCTGCCATCTCGTGGCTGTGGGTGCTGCCATCTTTGCGATGGGGTGACGGTCAATTTGCATATTCCCTCTTTATTAGACAGGATGCCGCTGCCAGAGGATGGGAGCATGTTCCAGGGACACGCAGAAGAACAGTCCTGCCACGGGCAGTGCCGGGAAGAGCTGCGTTTTATAGACGAATACTTAGGATGAAATTGCTGCTTGTCACTCTGACCTACATGCTGTCCTTGTCCTGATTGGCCAGGCTCTTCTGAGCCCTCCTCTCTCCCCAGGATGTCCAACCAGAGGGGCTCTCTCACACTCCCTATTGGAGCAATGCCCTCATCTCCACCTTCGGTTTATACGTCCCGGGCCTGCCTTCAGCAGGGGACCCTGTGAAGTCGGCTTAGCAAGAACCCCTCTTCCCTGAAGGTCTCCTCTTAGTTACTTCTCATCTACTGACCCCCTCATCTGCTCCTTGCCTAGAAATTCCTACTGGTTCTTACTTTCTTCGGAGCTGAACCCAGAGACCACACTTCGATCACGGGACAGCTGGGGCTGACAGGAGGATCAGGCCTCTCTCCTGGATCCCAGCGTCTGGGACCTGAGAGGCAGGCTGAGCCCCAGAGAGCTGAGAGCCGAGCAGACAGCAGCAGGAGTTAGCTCCCCGATGAAGGACTTGGAGAGGGAACCTGCCACAGAGGGAGAGAGTGCAACTGAGTACCCCCGGTACAAGTCCTTCACCCCCCCCCCACCCCACGTGAACAGGGAAGGGCTGAGGGGGGCGCTGCTCAGCTGTGATTTCGGATGTGAACTATGCCACGAAAATATCCAAAAACACAGGAAAAAAGTCTCAGACAGTCCAAGTCCACTTCATCAGCCATCTTGTTTAATGGGATTAAAACCAAGATAAATTGCACAATTCCTTTGAGGATTAGCTAGTTCCCTTTTTCTTCTTATCAGTGATGAAGTCTAAGCAGGAGAGAACCAATTCAGATTCCACTCTCTATCTCTACTTGCACCTAAATAAGATCTTATCGTTGGCAACAAAATTCATTGGGTTTCCTACGTGGCTGTGGATATGTCACCTTCCAGTAGCTCTTAACTAAAATCTACCAGAGCATCATTCTATGGGGTTTCTCTGCTCTCATTATTTCAAAAGCAACATGCATATTCTTTAAAAAAATGTTTTTATTGGATTCAGAGAGGAAGGGAGAGAGAGAAACACCAATGATGAGAATCATAGATTGGCGGCCTCCTGCATGCCCCCCACTGGGGATCTAGCCTGCAACCCAGGCATGTGCCCTGGCAGGGAATCGAACCGTGACCTCCTGGTTCCTAGGTTGACGCTTAACCCCTGAGCCACACGGGCCCGGCTCATTCTAATTCTAATCGTGCAACGTCAGAGATATTCACTCACAGTGTCCTGTGGCAAAAACAAGCACACTCTGAGCAAGACCACTTCTTCCCTTTGCGTACGTGAGACTCGGCGCTTCCCGGGCAAACAGTAAGCACAGACCCTGGCGTGGAGGTTTCCATCTCTAGTCCAACCTTCAATCCTAAGAGCAAGGATTCTTCTTCCTCTGAGTTACCATCCCTTTGATGGCTACAGATCATGTTCCCTCCCCGCCCCCAAGACTTCATTCCTCCCACTGTTCTGAGTCCCCTGTCTCCATCCCCTGTCCCCTCCGCCTCCGGTACAGACACAGATATCCCGGGAGTGGCCCGGGAGTTAGGAATACACACGAGGGACCCATTTACGTTGGGCAAGGGACTTGATGAATAGGTGTTTTCCTGTCTCTAATGTCTGCGCTGTCCCTTCGTCGGGGGCGTCCCCAGACCCATTCTTTCCTGGCTGTCAAAAGCACCTGCTGTCCGCCTTGGCCCAGCCCTGGGCGGCCAGCTGTCTGATCTTGTCTGCAGTCAATCGCTGCCCCCCCTCCGGGGGCCACGTTGGAGGAAAGGCTGTGGCCCAGGGTCACGGGCAGACGTGTGGGCAGTGGTGGCTCTGCACTGAGCACGGAGCAGGGAGGGCCTTGGCCAGCCAACCCCCCATTCCCCACCCCACCCCCCCTGTCCCCGGCCTCTGAGGCCAGCCCAGAGGAGGCTGCAGGCGAGGTTGGGAAGGCAGGGCGGGCAGTGGAGAAACCCAAGGAGCTTTAACTGAGTGAGTCTGGGCTGCCGGCCAGCCCCGGGTTAACCTCAGCTGCGTCACTGGGAAGCTCATCCCCCTCCCGCCGGACCGGGGAAAACAAGATGTGGCCTTGGCTCCGTTTCGGGAGAGTGGCGAGTCCTGTGAGCTGCATCACCTCTCACCATCGGGAGATGACCGCATCCTCCCCCATGCTCTTCACTGTTGTGCGTAGCTCCAGGCGTACGTCCTGATGCCATAGACACTTGTGATCGCCGTCAGCACGGGCCTAGGCTAGGCACAGGCATCGCTAACACCCCGCGCACCACGTACGCAATTATGAGCCAGCATTTCTGAGTCCGAGCCCAGTGCATGCGTGCGTGCTGCGTGCTTCCTCCATGGAAAGGGGCAACGTGGGCGTGGAGTCTGCGGTCCCATGTAACCCATCCCGTCCCTGCCTCCCTTGCCCACCGCCTCCGCTCCGGCTGACCTCGCCGTGCCCGTGGGGAGTTGCCGTCGGGCCCTCTGCAGGCAGCTGCCAGGCGTGGACACCGCCTGCCTGTGGGACACAGGGTGGCACTTTCCCGACCTCGCCCCGTCCACTCCGCCCAGCCGCCTTCGGAAGTGGCTCCTGTTCTCACCCGCACGTAGGACGAGGGGACACTCAGCTGCCTTCACTTGACCGCGTGGGCCACCCGCGGGCGGGGACACAGAGCACGCCCTGAGCCGAACACAGGCAGAGATGTGACCATTGAACTTCAGGACCAGACCAACACAGTGTGCGGGGGAGCGGCAGCGTGGGCTGCAGACGTCACCTGGGTGTCCAGGCTGCTGACTAGTGTCCTGGCTTTGTGGGACACCCGACTGTCACCAGCCGGCACCAACACAAACGAAGGTTTTTATTTCCCCAGCTCTCTCCTTGCTTCTGGCATCTCAGCTGTTACCGCTCCATTCCCTTACGATGGATCATAGCAGGACACGCAGCATAACATATCAGCATAATATCTGACCCACCCAGGGCAAGTTCCCAGAAATGAAAAAAGTAACTTGACCCAAAACCAAGCAGAGCCGAAACCAACCGGTGAGGCACAGTGGATAGAGCGTTGGCCTGCGAACTGAGGGGACCCGGGTTCGATTCCGGTCAAGGGCATGTACCTTGGTTGTGGGCACATCCCCAGTAGGGAGTGTGCAAGAGGCAGCTGATCAATGTTTCTCTCTCATCGATATTTCTAACTCTCTATCCCTCTCCCTTCCTCTATAAAAAAATCAATAAAATATCCTATTTAATAAAAGAGAAACATGCAAATGTGACTGTACCTTGGCTCCTGATTGGCTATGCTACCAGCCAATCAGGAGCGGGGGGCAGGGCCAAGCAGTGCCAGCACCCAGCCCTGGGGGCGGTGGCAGCGAGCGCCTGGCCCCCAGGCTCCCAGAGGAGGCAGCAGCGTGGCACTCCGGCCAGAGCAGAGAAGACTACACGCTCTGGCTGGAGTGAGCCTCCAGCGGCCAAAGCAAAAACAGAAGGCAACAGCCAGAGGGAAGACCTGGGTCCCAGGTTCCAGAGGAAAACTGGTCCTGGCAGCCAGGTGAAGGAAAGCCTATTGCATGAATCTTCATGCAACGGGCCTCTAGTATATATATATATCTATATATCTCTATATATCTCTATATATCTCTATATATCTCTATATATCTCTATATATCTCTATATATCTCTATATATCTCTATCTCTATCTCTATCTCTATCTCTATCTCTATCTCTATCTATATCTATATCTATATCTATATCTATATCTATATCTATATCTATATCTATATCTATATCTATATCTAAAAGCAGAACAGAGTGAAGGAGAGGTCTGCCCAGCCTGTCAGGCACTCAGGGGCTCAGCCAGCTCCATGCCCCCTGGCGCTGCTGCTGCTGCTGAGTCCCAAGGCTTTGGGGTCCAACAGGGCTGGTGTGATCACCTACGCCAGTGGTCGGCAAACTCATTAGTCAACAGAGCCCAATATCAACAGTACAACCATTGGAATTTCTTTTGAGAGCCACATTTTTTAGACTTAAACTTCTTCTAACGCCACTTCTTCAACATAGATTTGCCCAGGCCAGGGTATTTTGTGGAAGAGCCACACTCAAGGGGCCAAAGAGCCACATGTAGCTCTCGAGCCACAGGTTGCCGACCACTGACCTATGCAAACAAACCTCAGCTTACCTCTGAATTTGCACTTTCAAAGCAGGTAGGCTCATTACCTGAGTGCATTTCCAATGATGTTTAAAACGGAGGTGAAGGGTGTCCGGGGCCTGAGATGGGCATCTGGAGCTCCAAGGCCACCAGGTAGATGTGCCTGTGGTTGGGGACATTAACGTGGCCAGACCCAGAAACTACTGACAATTAGTCAGAAGATGGAGCAGAGGTCTCAGGAAAACGACCCCCAAGTGACAAAATATTGGAAATTCAATTAGACTCTGTTTATTATAGGCTTACGCCAGCAACTGTATTCCTAATAAAGACCTGGGTAATAAACAAATTAATGGGGACACAGGGGAGTGCTTTCAGGAAAAAAAAAAAAAACTTTCTCCTCATAGTATTCTGCAATATTGATTTCTAAAGTGCTCCCAATGATGTGTGAAGCTTGCCGACGGAATTTTTTTTTAACATAAATTATGTGTATAAGAAGATAGAGACGAAAGCACTCACGATTATGAAAATCATTCCAGTATGGAATGGCAATGTGCAATACATTTCATGTTGAAAATGTCAAGTTATGCAAGTCCACAAATCCTTTAGGAAAGAAAACCTAGTCAACGCAAATTGGAAGAAGAAGCCATTATGTGGGAGGCCCGCGTGGTCCGGATTCTAATTAAAGCAGTTCGTCACAGCCGTCCATGCGTTCTTTCTCCTTTTCACAAACGCGCTTTAGAAAAAATCCGCGCCCTAGCCCTTGTCGCGCAGTGGGTAGAGCATCGGCCTACGGACTGAAGGGCCCTTGGTTCGATTCTGATGAAGGGCACATGCCTGGGTTGTGGGCTTGATGCCCACAGGGGGTGAGCAAGAGGTAGCCAACCAATGATTACTGTTCATTATTGATGTTTTTATCTCTCCCCCTCCCTTGCCTTCTGAAATCAATTATATATATACTTATAATTCACAAGATAAAACTCTTTGTAAAATAGTCCGAGTATATAAATATCTACTTTCCCAATGAGAAGGTCAAGACGCTAGGATTTTCTATTTTTGCCTCCCACCCTTTTCTGACATTATGCCCAGTGCAATGGCCACTTCATTCATTCCTTTATTCGGCTGTTGTAAAAGCTTAACTGGGCACTTACTTTGGGTGTAGCTCTAGTGCTCCCCAATCCAAGGAACAGGCTGAGAAGCCTAGTTTCCCTTGTCTAGACATCCATGATCTCAAGTAGGAAAATGAGGCAGACACATAGATAAGGTCACAATAGTGTAGTCAATGCTAAAGGTTATGGAGGGGTGAGCCCAATATCAACAGTACAACGATTGGAATTTCTTTTGAGAGCCACATTTTTTAGACTTACAGGCAGTCAGCTCGGTTACCCTTAGGGGGTATAAGGACGACTAAAAGGAAGAGGTATTTAAGCGGAACCTCGGAAGATGGGCAGGATTTTGATAGATAGTAACAGGGGAGAAGAGGGGACCGTATTGCAGATTGTCAGCATGCCATCAAGGCCAAGAGGCAAGAAGGCACGTGGTCTAGTCACAGGATGGTGAATGACAGAGACGAGTCCCAGTCTTCACAAGACACCTCCAGGAGGAGGCAGATAAGATTATCTGGTGTTGAAACAACAGGAACAAATAAGCTTAGAGAATCTGTTTCCTAAGAAGATTGATTCCATTCTATCCATCTTGTCTGGCGAACAGAAGTTTTAGGAGCCAGAAATCGAGAGAACTGGGGAGAGCAATGCAGATTTCTAGATGAAGGGAAGAACAGAGGAAGGACAGAAAGGCAAATTAGGTGGCATACAGGCTTCCTGTTGGCTGGAGAGAATGGACAGCTTTGGAAATTAGAACCAGGGGACGTACATGGCAGTGGAAGGAGCTCAGTGGGGAAGAAAGACCAAGTCCCCAGTCTGAGATTTGTGGAGTCGCGTGGAAAGGGTTGTCGGGGAGTAAAAAATAGCAGACTGAGCCCCACTTGGGCGGGTCAATGCAAGTTCTGTGAGTTCATGATGTTGGAGCCTTGCTATAGAAGGTTATGCTGGAAACACTGAAGCATGCTTCCTTGCGAAAGAGATAACAGGTGCAGCTCACCCCCCGGGGCGGAGCGCTCTGGCGGCAGGAGGATGCTAAGTAGGAAGAGGAACAGGAAGGGTATCAGCGCACACCCAGAATCCCACTCAGAAAAGGCAGAATCCAAACCAAGGACAACTTAGATTCGGTCTAGGAAATAGAAGAGATTTGGTGACGCTCCTAGTAAAAAGAAAACAAATAAAATAAGTTAAAAAGAAAACCCCACTTTGTGAAAGGACTGACCTTCGGAGGAAGAAAAGGCTATCTGAACGATTGCTGTGTTGCCCCACATGATGAGAAATTAATTCAGAAATATGAAAAGAGAGAAACATTTGACTAAAGGGCTCTGAAATGCACAGGCGATTCTAGCCTCTATTAGAGTCATTTCTAAAATACCATAGGCCAACCCTAGCAGGTGTGGCTCAGTAGATAGACCGTCAGCCTGTGGACAAAAGGGTCTTGGGTTCAACTCCGGTCAAGGACCTGTACCTTGGTTGCAGGCTCCTCCCCCGCTCACTCGGGCCCTGATTAGAGTGAGTGCAGGAGGTAACCAATCGATGTTTCTCTCACATCAATATTTTTCTCTGTCTTTCCCTCTCTCTAAAAACCAATGGAAAAATATCCTTGGGTGAGGATTAATAAAATAAATTAAATCAAATAAAACATGAAACACCACAGTCTACACCCTGGTAGGTCCTGGTTTGCAGCTGGAGCCCGTGAAGAATCAGAAACAATGGCTTGGCTGCGCTTGTTGAGTGAATAAATACAACACAAAGTCAACATGGATAATGATGTTTGTGCAAAGCAAGGGCCTCTGAGATAAACTTCAAAAACGTTTGCAGCTGGAGAGAGAATTGCAGCCAGGGAGATGCTGAGAGGACTCCCTCTCCATGGGGTCAGGATGCCAAGAGCTCCCCACAAGGATCCTAGGGCGCCAGCTGGAAGCAATGCCCACCCTGTCTCCCTCCAGAGATGCCCAGGAGAAGGCGGACAGACTTGTCCAGCAAGACAAGGTTCCAGGGAGAGCTGGAGGGGCTTGCCTGCTGGCCCCTCCCACACCCTCAGGGGCTTGTTGGTCTGGGTGTTGTAGAAGCAAAGACAAGCCAACCTTTCTCAACAGGCAGTTGAGGGGGCAGTTCTTCTTCTACTGAGGAGCAGTTCTTCTCTTGCTCTATGGGGGGTGGTACTCTGTGGTGCCCCCCCTCCCCCCCGCAGGCAAGACACCTTGAGCATTCTTTAAATCTTTGTCAGGCTGAATCCAAGGCGCCTGGCAAAACCTTGTCTTGGAAAAAATACGCTTCACCAGCAAGGCTGACCTGTTTATCAGCTTGGCCTTAACTTTGCCTCAGTTGTCCAGAGAGGGCCTTGAAATGTAGATACAAACTTGCCCCAGGAATGGGGGAATGAATAGGCCTGGGCCCACCCAAACGCCTTTGATCCTAATGTTAGAGAAACCCTTTTGTATTGTGGAATATAAATAAGCACAGCTTTGTGGGCTTGGAGTCCCTGTGTCTCCATGAGGGAGAACAGACGTCCCACCCAGCCCCACTATTTCTGTATTTCTGCATCTTCTCTTCTGTTCTTCATTTTTCTTAATCCCCAGCTCCTCTACTCAGAAACTGAACCCAATCTCTCTCTCCACGCTGGACAGGGAAAAGACAGAAGAACAACTATAGTGCTCAAGGCCTGACAGATGCCGAGCAGCGCCAGGACACTCCGATTACAAAGCAGTGTACCAACTGAATAACCAACCAGGCAAGTCATGGTGGGGTTGGGTCCTGTGAACGTTCCTTCCCAATGGGCAGCTTGTCCTTCGGGACGGGGCACATCGCAGCTCTTTATCGCAGAAAGGCAACGTGGGAGCACCCTGTGTCTACAGTGATCCTGATAACGTTTAGAAATGTGTTTTATAACGCGAGCGATGTTAAAATGCGCCCAAAGGCTTAGATTTTTGCATGTCTCTTGTATGTTTCACCACTAAAAAAAAAAAAAAAAATCCGTCCTATTTTATTGGTCAAATATCTGTTTGCAAACAAATTGCTCTTGGAATGATATGTTTTCCAAGCGGACTGTGAAAGAAACAGAAATAATTAAAGGACATTTCAAGCATAATAAAACAATTTGAAGCTTTTAATGATGAAAATCGCTCTGCCGAGTATTCCTTAAAATCTTGTAAAGATGTCACTGTCATCTTTAATATAGAAAATATGCAAAGTACAGTTACAAGAAACAGACTACTGGTTTATACTTTTCATAGCATAATGAATCTGTTGACAGTACAGATATTACTGTTATTTATAATCCCATAGTGACAAGAAAATGTCACCAATTACTGGCTACAATGACAGAAGGCGATTTATTCCTAATGATTTATACCCATTTGGCGGGGAAGGAGGGAATAGGCTACTAAAAGACAGGAACCATTCTATTCCCCGAGAGGAGTCTTCTAAATGAACGTGTATTTGCAAAGGAATGCAAGTTATTTTTGTTAATGAGAGTTTGCATAATTCACCTACATGATACCTGAAACTATAGGCTGAAATGACACCCCCTAAGGTGTATTTTTAAAAAAATATATATTTTATTGATTTTTTACTGAGAGGAAGGGAGAGGGATAGAAAGTCAGAAACGTTGATGAGAGAGAAACATCGATCAGCTACCTCCTGCACACCCCCCATTGGGAATGTGCCCGCAACCAAGGTACATGCCCTTGACCGGAATCGAACCTGGGACCTTTCAGTCCACAGGACCTTTCTATCCACTGAGCCAAACTGGTTTTGGCTCTAAGGTGTATTTTTAAGACAGATATAACCAAAGCATCAGGGTGGTGTTGCAGGCTTTCCCCAGCTCATACTGGATTCCATTCTAAGCCCAGATCTGGCTGAAGCCCATGGGCTGTGAGTGTGGGGTAAGGAGATCTGGAAAGGCACCAAGTTGGACCTTCGCCTAGATCTGTGCTGCGCATCCTGCCTTCTGAAGAACCACAGGTGGAGAGAGACATACATTCGAATAGCCCAGCTACACAGACATTTACTGTGAGGACAGAAGGCAGCGAGAGGCTCTGATAATGACACAGAGGATGGTGACCAGACAGGACAGGACAGCTTTACAGATCAGTAAGATGAGAGGATGGGAGAAGAGAGTGAACAGGAGATTCTGACCTAGTCATCTACAGGAGGAAACAACATCTGAGAAATCAGAGTTTTACGGAAAATTCTGAAGAAATCCAAAGTTGAAATTCCAAAGGAATTTGTAAAGGAGGAGGAGAAAAGTAACAGGCGATGGACTTTTTAACCGTTACAGTGACAGCGCAGTAAGACCTAGTTCGATAAAAGGGCCATGAAGAGGCCATTTAATCATGGAAACCATATTTTGAGGACAGATACCTTGTTGTTTTTTTTAAATCCTCACCTGAGGAGATTTTTCTATTGGTTTTTAGAGAAAGTGAAAGGGAGGGATGAGAGAGAGAGAGAGAGAGAGAGAGAGAGAGAGAGAGAGAGAGAGGAGAGAGATATCACAACCATGTAAGAGGGACACATTAGACACATCGACTAATTGCCTCCTGCATATGCTCAGACCAGGGCTGATGATCAAGCCTACAACCTAGGTACATATCCTTGATTGGGAATCAAATCCACTACCCTTTGGTCTGTGGGCCAACGCTCTAACCACTGAGCCAAACCAGTTAGGATGACACCTTGTTTTTAAGCATACTGTTGATTCGCAGCATCTGCACTAAAAATCATGGGGAGCAGGAATATGGTGTTGTTATCAGTAAGAGGGTGAGAGGAATTGTGTGTGTGTGTGTGTGTGTGTGTGTGTGTGTGTGTGTGTGTCTGTCTTTCTGTCTGAGGTCACCAAGAAAGTCGGAAGACATAATGAATTGGGGGAAAGCTCAGTGAGTAATGAAAATGATTAAGCTCAGGTGGCTGAATCAATTTATCAAGGAGTGACTATCGGGCCTAGCTAGTTTTAAGGAGAGAAGGGCATCACTCTTGTTTCTCAGGTCTGAGAAAAATTATGACATGAAGCTGAGGCCTGAAAGTTTCCCACTTCCTACCAAGAACGTAGAACAAGAAAATCAGGGGACTTTTCTCATGAAACACAGATCCAGGTCAGCTCATGGAAACCACGCCATCCGGCCCAGTGGCCTCAGCCCAGGCTGCCTCCCAGAGCACAGAACGGCGTCTCCCCAGGAGACAAAGGGCTTTGGAGGGAGCCCAAACTCTTCCCAGGACCCTGCTAGACCTGCGATGACGCTCAATGACCGGGCAGTCCCTCAGCAACTCGGAGCACTTCCCGGAAGCCAGCTGACCATCACAAGACCTTCTTGCCGGACATGTTACCCGGAACCAGGTGGTGTTCTGACAGCCGGCGGCATCTCAGGAGAGACACAGAGAAGAACTCCGTGCGGGGAAATTGGGGCAGGAACGCCTCAGTACGGAAATCATGTGTGACGGCGGGTACAACAAACAGCCTGTTCCAAACCAAATCTTCCTCTTCGAAAAAGTGCATGAAAGAGGAAGAGAAAATGGCACTGATTATGTTCTGCTTGTTAAAACGGGCTTGATTATCTTTTGGGAAAAGATGGATGGAAATATTTAGGCAATGTCAGCTATGTTTGTATTCATCGTTAAACATATCAGCTCCTGGCTAGGTATGGCAAGGTCTTCACCAAAAACATTCCTTCCCGACTTATCACTACGGAGGAAATTTTGTAAACTTCCATAATAATGTAGCATAACATCCTTGATGGTTACTTAGGTAAAATACCTCATACCACAATGAACTTATTTTGGCAATCTGCAGTAACTGAGTATCTGTAGGGTCCCACAAAAAAATGTACACACACACTGTGGATAATGGTAAAGGCAGTGTTTACCAAGATACATTTCATCTTCAAAATTGAGCTGTCAGCTGTTGAGGTGTGTATACATTGTTGGGGAACACCCTGTAGATGGGATGTCAGCCAAAACAAAAGATGGACTTGGTAGGCAACAGTCCAGGGTCAGGATCCCGTTCTTTGCAGATGTAATGCTTGTAAGAGACACACACAGAACAAAGGAAACGTGAATGATGTTTGATTAATACAAATGATAAATCTAATTTTTTTTCCACTTTAGGTGGTTCAATAGAGTCTTATTGGTCATATCTTCACTTTGCTGGGACCTATTTCATTGAGAACAATCCTCAACAGAAAACAGTGCAACATTAGCTTTTTAAAGTTAAACAAAGATAAAATAATGCATATTAAAAACTATGTACAAGAAGGCACAGTTTGAAAAAAAAACAAAAAAACTCAGGCCCAAAGATACTGGGTGAATTATCCAAGATAAGACATTGAGCCAATGACAGAATCAGAATAAGATACTAGATCTCCTAACTTCTAATCAAGTGTCATGAACATTATACCTATGAAACACTTTTTTAAATATGGTAGGATTACATGTCTATATATAAAAGCCTAAGCCACTGAACAACTTGCTGGGCACTATGGTGTGCACTGACCACCAGGGGGCAGATGCTCAATGCAGGAGCTGCTTCCTGGTGGTCAGTGCGCTCCCATAGAGGGAGCGCTGCTCAGCTGATGACAGGTGCCAGACGCCAGGCTCACAGCTGGGCAGAGCAACTGAGGTGGTGCGAGTCTCTCCCGCCTCTGTGGTAGTGCTACCGAGTGGTGGCAGTGGGGGCGTCAGGCACAGTGGGGCCAGGATGAGTGGGAGAGGCACAGTGCCCAGCCCAGGCTCTCCCCTGCCCACCTGCTGCTTTGCGCACTACTACATCCCCCAGTGGTCCCAGATTGTGAGACAGTGCAGGCCAGGCTAAGGGACCCCACTGGTGCAAGAATCTGTGCACTGGGCCTCTAGTCTTAAAATAAGAAACATGAGACAAACGTAACTACCCAGAAGCTCACAATGACATGGAAGACATTTAAATGCACAAGGCTCATTCCTTCTAATTGAAAAGTAAGTGACCTGAAGGGACCTATGCCTTTCCTCTTGTTGTCTGGACACCAGTATTTCCACATGAGAATAAGCAAGGTTCTCTAGTGGGTCTTGGAATGAGAGCATGGCTTTAAATCTTGACTTTGTCATTGAGTGTCTGTGTAACCTCAGCAAGATATTTAGAGTCTCTAGGACTTCATTTTTGTTCCTTGGTAAAATAAGAAAAATAGTGCCAACCCCAGCATTTGGTACATGAAATATAACAGGTGCTCAATAAAATCCAAGCATCTATCTCCGCTTCTATCTCTATCAGCTTCTCTAACATTTAGATCCTCTGTCATGAGTTTTCTAAAGAATAATAACATTCACATTCAAAATCCTTAGCAGGCTGGTGCTCTATCCACTGAGTCAAACCGGTTTTGGTGCAGCTGTCTATTTTAATGATCTTCCTTTTTGTTCCAGATCTGCACTCACGAGCATGGAGTCCTCTTGGTTCCTTGCTCTACCCTTTCACATGGCGGTACCTCTACAGCCAGTCCTCCTTCTCTAGACACACACCACTGTCAGGCTCACGTGCAACTCAGGCTCCTTGACGGTCTGTGCACTTGTCTCATCTCCGCTTTGGGACATGGACGAGACAGACTCCATTGAGGCGACCTGACCCTCTGGGCGGGACACTCACAGCTCTCCACAGGCGGACTCACACAGCCACCTGCTTCCCATGGGGCTCCTGACAGGCCAGCCGCCTCCTCACACTGCCCGTTGCCCCTTGCTGCTCCAACTGCAACACCACCACTCTGCCCACCACCTCAGCAGGTTTACTGCCTTGGAGTCCTGCTGACATTCTGTAAGTTCTGCAGACCTTTCCTGGCTGAATCTGTGCTGTGGTATGGCCTCGCTGTGCCGTGTAGCTGTGTACCTACTTTACCAGATATGTACTTCACGTCACATGAAATTCTCTAAGCATGTACTTGACCTCCCTGTGTACTTGACCTCCCTGTCTACTGCACCTAAGGTATACTTCATCTAGCATGTACTTCATCTAGAGTGTACTTCACATAGGGTGCACTGCACCTAGCATGTACTTAACCTTGTGTGTATTTCACTTCGCGTGTACTACACATAGCATGTACTTCACTCAGCTGCTCTGCCTGCTAGTCGTCCCCTCTGTAGAACCCTGTATCTCCAAATCTTTAGAAGCCTGACAGCCACAATACATTTTATTCCCTAAAAGCATCTTAAAATAGTTCATAGCAGGATGTTCACAAAATATGTGCATAATATACCCAGACTTTTCAGGGTTAATGCTTTATTTTTTAATGAAAAACTGGATCTCAATTAACTGCTTCTGACATCCTATCTAATAAGAGTAATATGCAAATTGACCATCATTCCAAGACACAAGATAGCCACCCCCATGTGTTCAAAGATCCTGTCCCCAGGTGGACACAAGATGGCCAGCAGAGGAGGGCTGTTGGGGAAGACCAGGCCAGCAAGGGAAGGCAGTTGGGGAGAACCCAGGCCTACAAGGGAGGGCAGTTGGGGGAGACCAGGCCTGCAGGGGAGGGCATTTGGGGGGGGGATCAGGTCTATAAGAGAGGATAGTTGGGGGGGAATAGACCTGAAGGCAAGGGCAGGTTGGGGTGGGAGGGGAACCAGGCCTGCAGTGGAGGGCAGTTGAGGGGGACTAGGCCTGTAGGAGAGGGCAGTTGTGGGTAATCAGGTCAGTAGGGAGGGCAGTTAGAGGTGACCAGGCCAGAAGGGGAGGGCAGTTACAGCCTAAACGGGTGGTCGAACATCCTTCAAGGAGTCCCATATTAAAGAGTGTGCAGGCTGGGCTGAGGGACAACCCCTTCCCAGTGAATGAATTTCATGCACCGTGCCTCTAGTTATATATAACTTCCATAGGCCTGTTTAAGTCTGTTTTTCTACTAGCAGATATTTTGAAATGATGAAAGGTTATGTAATTCATGGCCAGTAGCTAATTGTGTATTCCTGAAAATGCTTATTTTTCAGTTAATGTTCTAGGTCTCTGAGAAACTACCAAACTTAAATCTAGTATGTAAAGACTAATATTTGTAGAAGATATTTGACAAATCTCATCCCACTTCTTTGCAAAGATTTAACAGCACAATTTTTTATTGATGTCTCCTTGCTGAAAGTTAAGTAGATGAGTATACTAGTATACTTATTAGATAGTATAAGCACTCCCTAATTAGATTCAATGGCATTTACCAATGTGAATTGTGTGAAGAAAATCCATTTAAATTCCTAAACCACAGACTACCTTAAAAGTTTCAGATAGACTCAATGTAAAAAGGAGGAAAGAAATATAAAATATAAAAGTAAGAGCATTTAAATAATGATTTGCTCTGGGGATAAAAGTCAGTATTTCTAAGCATAAAAAAGCTACGTGTAAATAATATAGTTAACTATATTAAATTATTTATATAAAAATATCTTAAACAAAATCAAACTAAGGAAAATATTTGCAAAAGATTAAGATATGGATCTTCTAAAAAAGACAAAGTGTAATTAAGATGCTTTTTTATATAAAAGCACTTGCAATTCAATAAGAAAAAAGTATATCTATAATAATAAAAAAGTAATATGCTAATTAGACCTAATAGCCAACCGACGACTTTCTGGACAAAGTGGGGGCTGTGAGGGAAGCCTGGGTCATGGGTGCCAGAGGGAAGCCAGTGCCGGCAGCTGGGGGAAGGAAGGCCTGCTCTTGCATGAATTTCGTGTGTGGGGCCTCTAATGTATACATATGTTTATGTCTATCATTACATAGTTGTATATATATATATATGTATTTGTATATATAGTTATATGTGTAAATTTTTGTATTTGTATATGTACATGTCTGTGTATATATATATAATGAAAGAGTAATGAAAGAGTAATATGCAAATTTGACCATACCTTCACTATATTACCAGCCAATCAGGAGTGCCGGGCAGGGGGACCAAGTGGAGTGAGGGGCGGGGCCAAGCATGGCAGGTGGTAGCAGGGAGTGGGGTGGCTCACAGGAGGCCACGTGTGGCATGTGGGAGCAGGGGGTGGGGCCGAGGCATCGGCGAGCTGTGGGGGGAGGGGAGGGGGGCCCCGGGCCCAGGCGGACACTGGGTAATCACCAGCAGCTGGGGCTAAGGCCAGGGCCGGGTGCAGGGGGCGAGGCCGAGGCGGCCGGGGCAGAGCCAGCCATTGGCCCCATTGCAGGGTGATGGCTGGGTGCCCAAGGCCTAAAGCTACGGTCAGGGGTGAGGGGTCAGTAGGACATCCCCTGAGGGCTCCCAGTATGTGTGAGGGGGCAGGTTGGGCTGAGGAATCACCACCCCCAGTGCACCGGGCCCCTAGTATGTATATAATTGTGTGTCTCCTGCACTTCAACAAACTATGGATTGATGGAAAAAGACTTACCCCCCCCCCCCCCGCTATTATGGCCTGCCTAAAGTTTTTAATTTATTCGATAAGGATACAGCAACTTTGTGGCCATGCATTTGCACCCTGCACTGGAATAAATACAGATTTCTTGGCATCTAGAATCTCTAACAGGAGTTACAGTGTAAGCAAGGGGGCGTCCTGCTAGACTTGAGGAGCACACGTTGGGGCTATGCCCGCTCTTCTGCATGATGCCTGACCATTCATCACCACTGCGCCCCTTACACATGTGCCCCAGAGTGGAGGCCTGCGTTTAAGGAGATGTTTACATGTATCAGATCCTGCTGAAACCGTACCTGTCTCACCAAGGCCACCTGAATACCAGGGGGAACAGCAGAGTCCAAGTCTCTCCCTTCACCGTCCTCATATCCTGAGACCCATGTCTTCACATACCCCAATACTGTGGTCGGCAAACTGCAGCTTGCGAGCCACATGCGGCTCTTTGGCCCCTTGTGTGTGGCTCTTCCACAAAATACCAAGGCCTGGGCGAGTCTATGTTGAAGAAGTGGGGTTAGAAGAAGTTTAAGTTTAAACAGTGTGGCTCTCAAAAGAAATTTCAATCGTTGTCCTGTTGATATTTGGCTCTGTTGACTAACTAGTTTGCCGACCACTGCTCCAATAAGATGATGCACAAAGGGCATAAACTGGCAATTCACAAAAGAAATACACACAGCACACAGACGTCTAATGTAAGAATATATTCAACCTGTTAACCAAATGGATATAAATCACAACAGTAACATATAGGCCTCAGCCATCCAATTGCCAGGACTTAAGGCATGACCACATTGGGTGTTGACTGAGTATGGGAAAAAGACACCCTTCAACCCCGCTGGTGGGAGTATAGATTGAAACAGGTCTGTCTGCAGGCATTCTGACAGGGTATCAAAAGCTTTAGATTGCATATGCCCTTTGGCGCTGATGCCCCACGTTCAAGAATTGACCCGAAGGTAATAATAGAAATAATGACAAAGAATTAGCCACTGGGAGAGTTATTACATCACAATTTATAATAGCGAAATGGTCTGTAATGAGGATGTTGCAAAATTTTAGCTGTTTGAAATAATGGATATGGGAAACAAATTATGATCAATCCCAGCATGAAGAAGTATTATGTAGTAGAAGACTATCTAATAACATGGGGAAACCTAGGTCAAAACAGAATGTGCAAATTTAAGATAAAGATTAAAAGTAGAAGTACCAATAGAGAGACTAGATATTTATTATCCATTTTCTTCTTCATATCATCCAATAAACATAGAATGCTAAGTAATTAGAATGGTATGTTAAGCGCATGAATTTAAGCATTCAAATAGTTTGTACTTAAATCTGTTAAATCTCAAGTTCCATTTTTATCATTCTGTCATTACCTATATTTTACGTGGGTTATTGAAGCAGGACAACAACACCAATAATGATTAAACACTTAAAAGATTCGAACAAATATCGGAAGCCTGAGACTCTAAATAGGCTCATGTAGGCAATCGAGTTCACTTATATGCCCGCTGTGCACGCTACCACCCATGCCACCGTCTCCCCATCACAGTAAATGACACAGTCCATGACGAGGGGATGTTTCAGACTTGTTTTCTGCAGCAACTGACATTTCATTCCAGCGCTTTCAAATCCCCTAGGAGCCGCCTGCCATCTGCTGTGTGGAAGTTTGAAGGTCTCTTTCCGTGAACTTTAGCACCTACAGAAGCCATTTGGAAGGGAAAGTTTACTCACATTGATTGGTATGATATTAACCAATTCGAGACAAACCGATTATTCCGTTCGGTCTGATAATTCTTTCACCAAGACACAACTTTCCGAATGTTACTGTACAAACAGCCCCCACGCTGGCTGCTCACGTCCTGTCTCCGCTCCTGCTGGGTGTCCCACTGGTGCAACACTGCTGTGCTTCTCGGTTGGTTTATGATTCGGTCCCCTTTTGTGTATTTTTTAAAAAATTAATGTTTGGTAATGCCTCGAGTGTTTCCTGAAAATCCAATCTGTGATATAACGTTATGTTTCTAGGCATGCATCTTGTTTTTGAGCAAAAATAGACATTGAATAGAGCTAGCGCAAACCATGTGGCAGTAACTAAGGTGGAAACTCTTATTTTGTAGCTATTAATTTAACCTTATGTGTGTATATGTGCCTCTTTACTTACTACATATCTGTACATTTGTATATAGACCACCACACAGCAAGGATCACAGGATGGAATGAGAAGGTACCTTGCATCTAGGGCAGGACAACAATCCTATTAGTTCAGGCTCTAGAGTTGAAAACTATCTGTTTTCCATTAGACAATGTGTGCTATGTTGTTGTTGTTTTTTGGTGTTACAGAACTATTTAAAATAAAACATTAATTTTGGATAATAATGCACTTTCCCCAAATATTGTGATCACATGATGATAGAACCTCAGGTCCATCAAATCCCATCAATATCACGTGACTTTATACTTCCTATGATTTTGAGCTGTATAAATAGACATTGATCTCTTTAAAGCATACGTTTCCTATGGCAAACACTAAACTAGTTATGTACACAAAGTTGCGAGAGAAAAAGCTACCTTAAGAGATAAAAAGCTTTGAAGGATGCATAGCTACATAAATTTATATTCTGAGAACGCTCTGCTCCTGATCCCTCAGAAGCCAGACTCTGTTAATTTCCTCCCGAACCGTCTTTGCTTTCACCTTCTCGCTACTGCACTTGCTCCTGCCTTTCCTCATAAAGAGGCTGGCACTTCCTCCAATAGAAACACATCCCCGCCCCCTGGTCACCTGGAGGTTCCAGCCGAGCCCCCTGGGTCCTTAGTTGAGCTTTGGGGAAAGGAACCTACACTTGCTGGCACCGCCTTCTAGGCTTGTGCCCACCTCTCTGCCCTCTGCACTTTGACCCCCACGACCAAGTCCACTCTCCAGAACTCAGTTCCTCCCTTGCTGTCCAAGCGACAGGGACATTGCTGGCACTTAACCTGCGAGGCTCTCGCAAGGCGTGGCTCCGCTGAGCAGGCCTGTCTCTCCCGTCTTCTGTGAACTGATGTGGTTGTCTCTATGGAAGGCATCTCTGTTTCTTCAGTGGGTGCACCTGTTCCCCATGCTAAACAGTGATGACCTTGGGATTTCCTCTTCACTCCTCTTCTTTTCTCCTGTTTGCTTTGAGAGGTTGAATCCTGCCCCACGACATTCACTACAGTCATGCACCTCCCTCAATACAGGGCGGGCAAAAGTAGGTTCATGGTTGTAGGCAAGATAGTTGTTTTCATCTATTAATTATCATATTACTTTCGCCCCGCTGGTGTGGCTCAGCGGTGGAGCATCGGTGACCTATGAACCAGGTGGTCACAGTTGGATTCCCTGTCCGGGCACATGTCCTAGCGGTGAGCTCGATCCCCAGTAGGAGGCATTCAGGGGGTAGCCCATCAATGATTCTCTCTCATCATTGATGTTTCTCTCTCCCTCTCCCTCTTCCTTCCTCTCAGAAATCAATAAAAATATATTTGAAAAATATTGTATTAATTTCCATATGATCAACTATAAACCAACTAGTATACATTTTTAAACAAAATATAACATTATACACAGTGACTAGTGTATATCCTATATAATAAAAGGCTAATGTGCAAATTGTGCCTTTGACCAGGAGTTCTACCAGCAGGAAGACCGGCCAACTGTACATGTCCCCTCCTCCTGGCTAGGCTGGCCAGACCCCACCTATGCGTGAATTCATGCACCGGGCCTCTAATACACACACACACACACACACACACACACACACACACACACACACACAAATACACTGAGTGGCCAGATTATTATGCATTCAGAGATCATGATAATCTGGCAAGTCAGTATATATATATATATCTGTAAATACATGTACATAGACATATACATATATAACCGCTTAATAGATCCTGAACTTGGCCGTCACACAAATGCCTCAAATGCAACCTGTCCACACCTGAATTACTCCCATTACCAAGAACAACAGACTCTAACTTCCAACCTGGGTGATATCATCACTACCCAGGCTTGCATATTCAAGGGTCTTTTGAAATGTCTTCCTCCTCCCTAACCCAAAGAAATGAATTAACCATCAAATCTTCATTCTATGGACTTGAGTCCATCTTCCTTTCCCCCCAGATTCCGGATTCAAACTTTTATATGTTCTCACTTTTATCATTGTGATATTACTTAATGGATGAGTTTGCTTTCAGGGGTGGCCTCCAAGTCCATTCGATTTTCACTCGGCACCAACTTCGGTGCCAGGTTGAGGTACTGGCTGAGGAGAGCACAGCACCACGCCTTAGCGCTCACTCTGTGGGAAAGGCCTCCACCTTCCACGGGCCTCTGCACACTTTGTGAAATGGAACATGACCCTTCAGAGCCTCCCCAGGACCAAAGGTGGGGTTGGGAACGTCCGGGGCTGAGGGTTGCATAAGGCTCAAGAAATCCTTTGCTCTGGCTCTGTCAAAGCATTAGGGGTGAGCTAACTAAATGTTTGGCCCAATAGAGAAGGCTAACTTTCCAGTTGATAATTTTTTACAAGATAATTGTGTTACTTATTTTATGTAGTTTTGAGAACCTCTTTCTTTCTCTTGTTAATCCTCACCCGAGGATATTTTCCCATTGCTTTTTGGAGAGAGTAAAAGGGAGAGGGAAAGACACAGAGAGAGAGGCATTGATGTGACAGGGACACACTGATTGGATGCGGGTCGAGCCTGCAACAGAGGTACCAGCCCTTGACAGGAATTGAACCTGGGACCCTTCAGTCTGCAGGCTGATGCTCTGTCCACTCAGCCAAACTGGGTCCGGCTAAGGTGGTCGTTCTGTGTGGCCTGAGAATGATGTTATAAATACCCAAATGGCCCTTGGCAGGAAAAAAGGCTCCTGACCCCAGACGTAGAAGAAATGCCTCAGCAGGCCCCAAAGGCCCTTTGTGATGTGGTCTCAGCCACTTGCGCAGCCTCAACGCTCATCCCTCATCCCCACACCCTGTCCGGGGCTCCACACAGCTGGGGGCTGTTGGAACAGTCCTCAGGGATCTCACATTTTCCCCTTTGCTACTTTGTCTACATCATGATTGCTAAACACCCTGTAAGCCTGAGTGCCAACACCACCTACTCCTCCTTCTGGAAACCTCTCCTCTCTGTTGGCAACGGTGTGCTCTGTGCCGACACTGACTTTGCATATTGTAACCCCACGTACCACACTCACATACAGTCCCCACGTCTCCTTCCCTGTCTGCCCAACCAGCCTATGGATTTCTGGAAGCCAGGGACTGTCTGACTCATTGTTTTACCAACACCCAGACAATACCCAGCATGCATTAGTCATCGAATGAAGATGCAGTTGGTCTACTAAAAAGAAATCACAAGAAACTAGAAACACGAATCAGAAAGGATATATGCATCCCTCTGTTCATAGCAGCACAATTCACCATTGCTAAGATTTGAAAACAGACTAAGTGCCCATCAGCAGATGAGTGGATTAAAAACCAGTAGTACATCTACACAATGGAATACTACGCCACTATAAAAAGGAAGGACTTTTTACCATTTTCAACAGCATGGATGGAACTGGAGAGCGTTATGCTAAGTGAAATAAGCCAGTCGGAGAAAGATAAATATCACAAGATCTCACTCATATGTGGTATACAATGATCAACATAATTTGACAAACAAAAATAGATCCAGAGACAAATGGCAGGGAGGTGGTGGGGCGGGGATGGGGGGGTTAGAGAGCAACCAAAGGACTTTTATGCACGCATACTAGCATAACCAGTGGACACAGATACTCCGGTAGTGGGGGCTTGGCTGGGGTGGGAATGGCTGGGTGGGGGGGGGATGACCAGTGGGGGAAAAAGAAGACATATGTAAAATGTTAGACAATAACAAATAAAATAAAACAAAGTGTACAATAAAAATAAAAAAAAGAAATCAACTCAAAAAGTCTCCCCTCATCTTTGTCCAGTTTCAGTTTCTGTGTGTCTTGAAATGATATTTAAAGTCAAGGTAATATTTGTAAGACATTTTTAATTGACCTTTTCTCAAGTTTATGTGCATCTGTATCCATTTTAATAGGCACTTAAAAGGCTTTTACACGTAGTTCATGTACAATCTATTCATTACAAAACACTTTCTCAAGTAGACTGATAAATACAGCAAAATCCCAGTACAAAGAGACCATTATTCACACCGCTCAGTAAGTACGTGTAAGATTTTCATGGGTGGGGAATGTTTGGCCTGGGGTTGTATAAGGACCAAGAAATCATTTGGTATGGGCCTGCTAGGACCTTAGGGGTGGGTGAATTAATTAAATGTTTGGCCAAACATAGCAGGCCAGTTTGTAAGTTGGTAGTTATTGAATATGTACGCAATGGTAATAGCAGAATTATTATGACTTGTGAAGGTAGCTATTGAGATATAGCTCTCACACTTCTTTTTCCCCCGTGTCAGTGATAATGACATCAGTAAACCTGATTCGGCATTCACTGTGCTCAATTTGTTCACTGGAGCAACGTGCTGCTACCACTATGGTTTTGAAGGGTATAAAAACATGCTCAGAAATCAAAGTAGCGGCCATCACCAGTTTTGCTATGTGCATAGGATCTTTGACTTTGGATTCAAATCTACAATTAAAAATATAGAGAATTTAAACAGAGCTGGCTTATCCTTTAAGCAGAAGCACTTAGAACACACATTGAGTTTTGTAGAAATGGCAATGCTCTTAGGAAGATCTGCTAAAGGCCAAGAGATTCTGAAAATCCACTTAGAATGGAAGATATTAACGCGTGCAAATACGTCAGTGATAGCAACAAGGAAGCCTTGACAGTTCTCCACATTCTAGTTCCCTGATATTAAGCTGAAAAAGTTCATTTAAATCATAACTTGCTGTGCTCAAGCGACTTGTAACAGGTCCAAGAAATGAAGATATTTCATCCTGAAATGAAATATGAAAGTTTTTTTATGCCAAAAGAGTGACACGCTGCAATTTAAACTATAAATGTATCCCTATTAAGGCACCACAATTTAAAAAATATTAGAAACTATTGGGCTATATTTTTGCAAAGCAGCACTTTAATTTGAAGCTTGATTTAATAACCACGCAACAGATTACTTTTGCGATTTTTGACATCCCAGAGCACCTAAAACATAAAATATAATTTACAGCCGTGGAACACGCCAGCCTTGACCATTACATGCCAGAAGAGCGCCCATAATGGAATTTATATTCAAGTTACAGTTTAGTATGTGTAATGGAATCTCATAAAATTAGAATAACACTGAAACACCATTTATTTCTCGCAGCAAAGGAATTCCACCTTAATTCCCACAATCAATTTCCAACGTGGGCTGAAAGTTTCTTGGAGGCTGTTTGAGGAAATGGCATTAGGCTAGTTAGGCAAAATAATATACTGTCTTTACAGTATCCACAGGGAACCCAAACATTGCCCCCTCTGTGGCCAGAGCCAGGAGAGACATGACAGATCAGGGGTACGTGACATCACTGGCCACCCCAATGCCACAAGCAGTTGGTTTCTCCCAAATGAGGCTAGCATTGAAATGGTAATAAACTAGCCACAAGTCCGCCCATGTCCTCTCTCTCCCTGGACACAGTTGCTCAGAAAGAGAAAAAATTACACTGCCCGCCCTGCCTGATGTGATCATTTCAATGGCAAAAGCACTCAAGGTCTCTGTTGAGAAACTGAAGAAAGGTTATCACCACAATAGTTCACCCAGGGGGCCGGAGGGGTATCCCTTTTTCTTTCTGAAGGACAATAACTTGCCCTAGCCAGTTTGGCTCAGTGGATAGAGGATCAGCCTGTGGACCGAAAGGTCCCAGGTTTGATCCCGGGTTTGATCCTCGGCTGCAGGTTGGATCCCTGGCTCTGCGCAGGAGGCAATCAATCCGTGCGTCTCTCTCATCTCTGTTTCTCCCTCTCCCCCTCCCTTCCCTTTCTCTAAAGATCAATGGAAACATATCAAATAAAAAACCAGAAATAATATAAAGTACAATAACTCAACATTTAGACTTTAGCCATGCACAAAGTCAACTTAGGGAAACGCTTTTGAAAAGACGAGTTAATTGGTTCCTTTAGTTGGCAAAGCGAGTATCTATTGCATGTAAAATTACTGCTCTTCCACGTCAGACCCTCTGTTCGGCAAAAGAGCCCCTGCTTCCTCAGTACAGTGCCTGGTTAGTGTGGGTGAGAGAGGGCCTGGGGTTGGGGATTGCTAAGGGCCCAGGTGACAGGCAGTCTTCCAGGACCGGTTTCTTTGATGGTGCGAATGCTTAGCATCAGGGAAACTGCCTTTTAACTGAGGCTGTCTGAGCACCATGCCTTCCAGGGAAACACTGCTTTTGAAACGCCCTCTGGCCAGGAGGGGAGGGAGATGCGAACGCCTTTGAAGTCTGCCCATCTACTAATTCTCATCATCACTCCACGTGCAGCCACTTCATTACAGTGAACTAAAAGGATGCAGGGTTTGGGGGAAAAAGAAAAGAATCAATACATGGTGACAGAAATCTCCGAGTCTGCAGATCATTATCCCCGCTGTGGGGGAGACGGATTGCCCCTCATCTTCCCAAATGTACACACACCCCTCTAATGCGGGGAGAGGGAGAGGCAGGGGGGCATTTCCTGTGGGCCAGAGCTGTGTACCTATCTGGCATGCTTTATCTAATTTAAACTTCATAACCATGTAGGATGGAGATATAAAAATAATTTCCCAGCCAGCCGGTGTTGCTTAGTGGTTGAGCAGCAACCTATGAATCAGGGCGTCCTGGTTTGATTCCCGGTCAGGGCACACGCCCGGGGTTTCAGGCTTGATCCCCAGTGTGGGCCGATCAATAACTCTCTCTCATCATTGAGGTTTTCCTCTCCCTTCCTCCCTCTCCCTTCCTCTTTGAAATTGATAAAAATACATTTTAAAACATAATAGTTTCCCAGCTTTTATAAATACTAGGACCACACACTTAATCTGGGACTCATCCGACGCCAGGCTCCGTTCTGAGCATGTTGTGGACCTGAGCTCAATGGGTCCTCATAACAAGCAGTGAATACTGGACACTGTTCACCACGGTCTCTGTTTTAGTCCTGTGGAAACTGTAGCACAGAAAGATCAAGTTACTTACCCAAGGTCACCCAGCCCCGAGGTGGAAAAGCAAGTCTAACCCAAGTGGTCTGCCCACTACAAGGTGACATTCTCAACACTGGCCCCCTATGGCGGCTCTTGAGGTCCCAAATCACCATGAGGTACAAGAAAAAAGCTAATCCTCCCCCAGGTTTGCCTGATGTCATGGTCATGGCTTCTCTAGGGCGGGAGGAGGCCGGAGATAGGGAGGAGGAGGAGAAAGAGGAGGAGGACCGGCAGGGGGAGGGAGGGCACACATCTCTGGAACTCAAGGTACAACCAGTCAGGGATGGGAATTTGGGAACTTGACCTTGGGGGGAATTCAGAAACAAAGAGTCTGGAGTTAAAGAGAAGACTGAACCCCAACTTGGCATGATCCAAACCCAGGCATCTTCATGACGCCACACTGCAAGGCGACAAAGGATGCCCATAGATGCTTGGATTCTTCTGGGAAAAGATGCCCAAGCTGACATTTTTATTATTTTTTTAAATGTATTTTATTGATTTTTCACAGAGAGGAAGGGGGAAGGATAGAAAGTCAGAAACATCGATGAGAGAGAAACATCAATCAGCTGCCTCTTGCACACCCCCTACTGGGGATGTGTCTGCAGCCAAGGTACATGCCCTTGACCGGAATCAAACCTGGGACCTCTCAGTCCGCAGGCCGACGCTCTATCCATTGAGCCAAATCGGTTTTGGCACAAGCTGACATTTTAAAAGCTTAAAGGCGGATGTTCTGAAAAAAGTTCTTCGTTCCTGGCATCTATGGCGATAGTGGGGATGGAGGCCAGGTCACTTGTAAAGCTGGACAGTCAGACATCAGTCAGGACATCAGTCAGGACATCCGAGGAGGAACAATGCTTGCATCAACACGGAGCACACTGCTGGGGTACCCTGGAGCGGGGCCTGCCCTCAGCTATTTTGTCACCTCCCAACAGCTGGCTAGGACTGCTGCCACTGGGGGGTCCACCCACCACTGGTCCTCCATGTTTGCCCTGGTGCATGGTGGTATCTCCGACAACAAAGACAATCACGGCCTGAGTTCATATCCTTAATCAAGAACAAAATGAACACTTGCAATTCCACATAAAACTCAAGACACTAGCACAATTTTGCCTCCTCAAAATGCTCCCCAATTTCTTTCTTAAAGAAATATATTTTGTTGATTTTTTTACAGAGAGGAAGGGAGAAGGATAGAAAGTCAGAAACATCAATGAGAGAGAAACATCGATCGGCTGCCTCCTGCACACCCCTCCACTGGAGATGCGCTCGCAACCAAGGTACATGCCCTTGACTAGAATCGAACCTGGAACCTTTTAGTCCGCAGGCCGACGCTCTGTCTACTGAGCCAAACCGGTTTTGGCGATGCTTCCTAATGTCAAACCCCCGTGGTCAGGGATGAGTTAGTGTTAGGAAATAATACATTGCATCTCTCGTTTTCAAATCTCTGCTAACACAAAGACACGGGACACGGTCTGAACGTTCTTCCACGCTCGGGGATGCACAGACCATCAAAATTTCATTAGCCTCCCAGCAGTCCCAGCACCATCTTCACTGGAACTGGTGGCCTCCTTATCAATAAATAAGTGAAATTTAATCCCTGTTAGTTGCTAAACTCTTCTTTGAAGTTATAAGTAGAACATCCAGCACTCGGCTTGCACAATTTTACAAATGTTGAATAACATTTTATTTTTCCTGGGAAAACAGCCTTAGTCACGGTTATTTCCAATGACGAACATAGTCAAGCAATCGGCCAGGCTCCACAGCATGAAAATAAGCCCATGTCTGGTTCCCAAATTCCTCCCCTTTGCATAGGATGGCCTGCACATGGCCTTCCCGCTCAATTTCAGTCACGTGACAGGACAGTCACGGACACAACTCAAGCTGGCGCAGGCTGGATAAGATGTAACCATGACAGTGACTGGAAGCCAAAGGAAAATGGGACTGGAAAATGAATCATCTTTCAAAGCTGGAGCAATGGACATCCCAGAGGAGGATACAACTGAATTGTTCATAGTAATTTTAGGTTGGAAATATTTGAGGAGAAGGAGCAATGATGCTAAACCACAGTATGAAATAACGTTGAGGATATCTATATATATAAAAGGCTAATATGCAAAGTGTCCCCTTGGGAGTTTGACCAGGAGTTCAATTGCTTGCTATGATGTGCACTGACCACCAGGGGGCGGTGTGGAATGAAGGAAGGCCCCAGCCAGCAGCCAGAAGGCCCCGATTGGTCTTGATGGCTGGTCAGGCCTAGGGACCCTCCCCAGGCACGATTTGTGCACCGGGCCCCTAGTTGTTTTATGAAGCTGTGAGAAGACCGTGAGTATGATTGCAACTTTTAGTTTTCACCATAAGCTTGAGAAAAATAAAAGTCTTTTTTTTTTTTTAATATGAGAAAAAAGTCCTAAGTTCTCTTGTTTAATGCCATAACTGGAAATTCTAAGGTCCACTAAACACCACAGAAAAGGATGCGTCCCCCAGATCTTACCATAATTAATTACTTTCCATGGAATCTGGTTCCTCCTGTCTGGTCCCTGGGAACTCAGGACAAATAAATTCATCTGAAAAGTTCCCGCGGTCACAAGACTGAAATCTAGGACACAGCAGTAGGCAACGCGATTGCATCTACCGCATTCCCTCTGTTTTCCTCCGTCAGCTGGCCTCCCTTGTCAGGAGTTCTTAGACCATCAAAATGTTTAACAAACAACCGCAGCCAAACCTCGGGCAGAGTGTGCACCCAAGCGCCAGTCCTCACGGCCCCACAAGGCACACATTGCTTTTGACACTTTATCCCCTTCCCCTAGTGACCTGTTTACTCTCCACAACAGCTGCCAAAGGCTCTGCATTTCAGCGGTACGCCCTGGGCACCCTCCTCCGCCCTCCTCCACCCTCCTCCACCTCTCCTGCTTCCTGGCAACCTGGTGCCCTGGAGGGCAAGGCCCCTCCCGCCTCCCAGACCTCCCAGCATGGGGCCCAGGTGTGTCCTGGGAGCCAGGTCCTCCTCTGGGTAATAATCATCCGGCCGTGGGGGCGTAGGGGAGGCTGGGGTGTGTGGGCACGGCCAGGTCTCCTCCTCGCTTCCCAGACATCTGGGTGTTACACACTCTTAACCAAAGTTTGCACAGTCTGCAGTTTTGTATCTTCTGCAAAGAAAAAAAACCATGGCATGTGTTTGGGAATTCACGGCAAGATAGTGTTAGCAGGTCTACTGTTTTCAAAAACAATACAGTATTTTCTATTTTACCAACACAGATTCCAAAGAAAGGTGCACTTACGAAGCGAGGGAAAGCGACGCCCCAGAGGCTGGGGAAGAGGGGGCGGGCAGCTGGCCCGGTGTGGACAAGTACCCAGGGGATGCGGAGAGGGGCGCCTGCAATGCGGAGAGTCACCCTGATGCGCCAGCCTCCAGCTCCTGCTCCTCCTCCCGCAACCGTCATAAATGCTGCCGTGCATCTCAGAGATACCCACTGCCAAATGCCACGTTGGGATCTAAGCATTGTGTCGGCGGTTGCTCAGGGACTGTTACAGGCAGATGCAGGCGAATAGGAAGCATAGGTTATGCCAAATCGCGTGTATCTATGGTGAGTGGCTTCTGAGTCCACCATGAACATGGGTGGAAAGCTGGTTTTCCCGAGGTGGGTGGGTTAGCGGGGAAAATGGATCCTAAGATGCATGCTGTTGGCAAACACCGCCGCCCGCATTCTCCGTGGGGCAGGAACAAAGCCTCCATCCAAAGTGACACTTCCAGAATGAACAGAGTGAGTGCATGCGGGTAACTGGTCTTGACTTTGGTCTAATGCACTAAAGCAGTGGTCGGCAAACTCATCAGTCCACAGAGCCAAATATCAACGGGACAACGATTGAAATTTCTTTGGGAGCCAAACTTTTTAAACTTAAACTTCTTCTAACGCCACTTCTTCAAAATAGACTCTCCCAGGCTGTGGTATTTGGTGGAAGAGCCACCCTCAAGGGGCCAAAGAGCCGCATGTGGCTTGCGAGCCGCTGTTTGCCCACCGTGGTGCTAAAGGATGCCACATAAGACGCTGCTCACGCTGCCTGAAACTACACTGCAGGTTCATGACCAGAAAGGAGACGATGATGATGAAGAGAGGGAAGCCCTGGGTGCCACCTCACACTGTCCCTGAGCTGAAGTGGAAACGACCACACACCTGCTTTCCTATCACGAAGCAAAGCTGCCACATTCACTCAGCAAATCCTATATAACAAAAGCCTAATATGCTAAGTGTCTGATTGACTGGTTGGGTATTCAATCAATCAAAGCATAATATGCTAATGATATGCTAAGGCCGCTCAACTACTCACTATAATGTGCCCTGACCACCAGGGGGCAGATGCTCTGACTAGTAGGTTAGCTTGCTCCTGAGGTCCAGCCAAAAAGGACTGAGCGAGATGGGCTGGACATGCCCTGGAGCCCTCCTGTGGTCCCTCCCTGGCTGGCTTACCTTCTGTGCTTCTCCCTGGCCCCAGTGGTGCATGGGTGGGGTCCCTCAGCCTGACCTGCACCCTCTCACAATCCAGGACCCCTCAGGGGCTTTCAGAGAGCCAGTTTTAGCCCGATGCCGCAGGCCAGGCCAAGGTACCCCACTGGTGCATAAATTCATGCACTGGGCCTCTGTAATAAAAATGAAACATCATTGGCAAAACAATGGTCCTTCCTTTCAAATGGCACGTGATTCCTTCATTTTAATTTTCTCTCTGCTCTCTGAGGCCGGATACCCACAGAGCAGTCACAGCCTGACCGAGGAGCAAGAACTCTGCCCACATGACGTGCGGAAGGAGAGACGCCGTTTTGTCATCCCATGCACTGGGGCTGACGCTTCAGTTCTTCCTAGAAGCGGCACCGACCGAAAATCAAGTTTTCCTTAAAATCTACAATCGCATATACATTAACCGTTCTACTCCTTGGCGCCGGGCGGCAGTCAGAAAGAAAGTGCCAGTGCTTTCCAAAGACAGTTTTCCTCCCACACGCACAGCTGCTGTTTGGATGGCCTGGAATCCAATTTTGTGCGTGGACTTAATTGCACAGTAATCCGGCCCCCAAAGCACATCAAAGGCCACGCTCCCCCTCGTCCCCGAGATTTCAATGGCTCTCATCAACTGGTAAGTTTGAAGCATGATCAAATTTGTGCTTCAGACACTTGAGCCCGGTTAATCAACTATTCTGTGTGCTCACTCATCCATCCGAAGATTCCGCAGCTTCTTAGAGACGTCTTCAAGAGGAATCTACAAAGACACGTTTGATCGCGAGCTGGCTCTGGGGAAACCTTTATCGCCTCCTGCTTTGAGGCCCCACAGAGGATAATGGGTGACATGGTCCCAGATAAGTCAAAGCTAATCTTTTTGTTTCTTCTCCTTCTGTACACGATTAAACTGTTTTTCAAAACCACAGCGAACACATCATAGACCCCTTGCGTCACTGAACAATCTCATTTCGAATATTGATCTTTTCTTTTCCCCAGGAAGAAAAAAAGCAACACAAAGCATTCGTCAAGGTCACTTCTCAAGTGCGACTGCCTTAAAGGCAAAAAGAGAGGCAGAAGGCAGGAAGAGAAGGCAGGACAGGAGGAAAGAAGAGAGAAAGGATAACAAGCCGCCTGTGCCCTCCGACACAGGAGCCCTGATCGCCGACATCAGGAAGCCACAGTGCACTCACCACTCTCGCTGTCCGACTTGTTGTCGTGCTCCGTGTCGGTGAGCGTGAGGGCCGAGTTGGAGCGGCTGGACAGGCAGGAGCTGCGGCCGGACTTGGCGCCCCTGCCCCACAGCCGCATGGCGTGCTCCGGGGACATCACCGCCTCGTTCTCGGTGTCGGCGTCCGACCCTGCACTGAGAGAGTAACCTCTGTGGGGCAGCCCCATTTCCGCACAAAAGGCCAGTCCTCTTCGCGTCGCCGGCTCACACACGCCTAACTGCCTTAGGGTAAAATTCTGTCCTGATCAGGGGGAAAAAGAGACAACAACCAGTGAGTATCTGTGCGGCTCTGGCTTCAGTGCTTCTGTTCTCTTTAAAGAAATCCTCCAAAAATGACACCCTCAAGCATCCAAGTTTCTCAGCTATGGGCACCAGGGGTTTACATGAACAGAGCATGGCACAGGATCAAGGGGGCGTGATTATGGGGGGTTGGGGGTGGGTCTCCCGCTGACACTCCACACACCCCACCTAGAGCTCCTTTATCAACCTTCTAACCCAGTGGTCGGCAAACTCATTAGTCAGCAGAGCCAAATATCGACAGTACAACGACTGAAATTTATTTTGAGAGCCACATTTTTCAAACTCAAACTTCTTTTAACGCAACTTCTTCAAAATAGACTCGCCCGGGCCGTGGTATTTTGTGGAAGAGCCACACTCAAGGGGTCAAAGAGCCTCATGCGGCTCTCGAGCTGGGTTTGCCGACCACAGTTCTAACCCATCAGCACCCCAGAGAGGTGGGTTAGTGAGCCGGAGACCAGGAAAACCCAGGACAGAGGAAGGACGTGCTCTCAAGGATGGAGTCTAGCTCGGCAGACTTCCGAAGCAACAGAAAGCACCAGGATAATTTGCTGTGTCCGGGTGCGAGTTTCAACAATAGGGTTTTCCCACCCAGATGTCCCCTCTTTGGAAGAGAAAAGATTGCCCTCCAGAACTAGTAGAAAAGGGGGCTGGCCAGTCTTTAGTGTGCCTTCTCACCCAAAGTTCACCACCAATACAAGCATGTATCATGGGTGTACGTATACTCCATTTCGGAGTATAATCTCTTGAAAATTTGCATCATGTGACTTTCTAAATGTTTCACTTTAATCAACACCTGGACATCTGTATTGATTACAGTAAACCAGTTCTTGCAAATAAAGTGCGCTCTGAACACATACCGGGCGTGTTATGTACTTAAAAATTAATGATAAAACCAAGTGCCCCGCAGAATGAATGCCTGTGAACCCTGTAGGCCTTTCCTAATAAATGGAGCATATTAAAGCTCCTGACACTGCAATAAGTTAAGGCAAAAGTGTTTAAATTAGGTGACACTTTCCAGTGACTGCTATTATTAATGACGTTTCCAATTCTGAATTTACTTTTGAAATGTTGCACGTTTGTGATACTATGGATGAGAAGACAGAGCAGTGTTTTCTGAGACTGAGGTGCCACCCAGAATGAAAACACATGGAAAGAAAATAGTATCTAAAGACTGATTTAAATGGCGCCGCATAATACAAGCCGTTTGAGAATAGTGAGCCTTTATAGCACTCCTAGATTTCATCGCCCTACTGCTATTGCTTAAAGTTAATTGGGTGGCGTGAGAAATAACGTAGATTATACAGGGATGGCACAAGTAGGTTTGCAGTTGTAGTACTAACAAGTAATACAACCATCTACACTAATAAAAGAGAAAGATGCAAATTGATCACACCTCCACGACGCCCACCAGTCAATCAGGAGTGAGTATGAAAATTAACCTAACAAAGATGGACGGCTAATCTGCATACACAAGTGCCGTGTGGCTGGGGGCAGGACGCTTGCATCATCACCATGGCGATGACCGAGGCGTTCTGCACCGCCCCAGCAGCTCTGGGCCTCTGGGCAGATGAGAAGGCGGAAAGGTGGTCAGGGGAAGGAAGGCCCATTCTTGTATGAATCTTTGTGCATCGGGTCTCTAGTTAATAAATAACAATACACGGATAAACTCTGTGCTTCGCATACTCACAAATATAAACGTACTTTTTTGCCCACCACTGTATATTAAGGTAGTATGTAGTATTTGTGATAAAATAATATGTAGAACCTTCTAGAAAACGAACCAGACCTGAAGCACGATACAGTAACTATTTGGCGGTAGAGACATTTGCGCCTCCAGATCCCCGCACATTTGAACCGTGTGGTTAATCGCTTGACTCTGCGGTCATATCAGAAGCTGGAGACGGCTACATCGTGGCCAGACTGCCAAATGGATTCTAACAATGACACTCATCAATAATGAAAATCTGCTGCTACAATTAGCTACCAATCAAACTGCGCTTATCAGAGAGAGGCGAATGCGTATCTGAACCAGAAAGTACGCACAAAAAGCAAGTAGCAAAAGAGAAAAAAGTGGGGAGGAAAACAGGGAACCAGCCTGCTGACCCTGAGCCAGGGGCCAAGCTTCCTAAGGCAAGACCCGGCTGTGGGTACATTTAAAAGCTAGTGTGGATGGTGCTTATAAATGCACATCCAACGAAGGTCAAGGTCACGGGCAGTTAATGGAAAGGCTGTGGATAGAGCTTCCCTGTTGTTACTTATACCGTATATCACATGTAAAGTGGGGAGGGGGGAGAAAGGGACTAAAATAGTTAACTATTACCATCTGACATGCTGATGTTTCGAAATAAGCACACAATCTCATGTTTAAAGGGCGAAAAATGAATGATAGGATCCTTGGCATCTTTCCTGCATTTGGGGAGGTGCCCACACTGCAGAATAAAAATAAGAGAAGTTAAAAGACAATAAAATCTCCCTTCCGAGTCTCTGAAATGTAACTTGAAACGTTTCCACATTATTGACTTTCCACACTGTTGCCATCTTGATGCAAAAATCTATGAGGTGAAGAAAAGCAGAAAACTGCAGTCTTGGCTATTGGTTATCCGGGTATGTAAACACAATTCACTTTGCAAATGAGTGTCTAACCGATGATCCCTAAGAATTGTTATGTGGTGCATCCCAAACTCCTTAAACACCAGAGCCTGGGAAATCCAGGTCTCAATGACTCAAGTCTCCTAAGGGCTGCTTCTGAAACGCAAGCTAGCAGGCAAGCTGTTGAGTTGCCTTGCCGAATTCAAGTTTGCTTTTGTTTCCACTAGGAAGGAACACTGAACTTGACCTCCAATGAACCTAACTTACAGCCAGTTACTAGCTGTGTTCCATTCACTGTATCATCCTACTTCTTCTTCTCTCTGGGCTGCAGTGGCTTGGTTTAAGCAATGTTTTAATTAAATGTGACTTAAATTTGTCTATGAGGTTATTTCCCACAATGCAGCAGTGTTTAGCATGATGGGCTAGATAGCATTAAAGAAAGGCTAAAGAAGACACAGGTTAAAAATATGCCCCTGGGTAAATGACAGTAATGATGACAGAGAAACATACAATTCGAGGATGGATAGAGGATAATTGTCAAGTCACATCAGAACAGCCACCCCATCCCACGTTCAGGACATCTCTCCTCGCCAGGCCTGTCTCAGTGCTTCAAATTCTGCTGTTGTCATTAACCCTTTTCGGTGATAGATGCTTGCTTGTAAGATTCTGTGCTTTCTCATGAATCCTAGGCAGCCAGTAATTTACTTTCTGTCTCAATGGATTTACCTATTCTGGGCATCTCCAATGAAAGCGATTCTACAATGTATGGGATTCTTCAATTGACTTCTTTTACTTAGCAGAGTTTCCAAGGTTTATCCATATTGTAGTATGTATCAGTACTTCATTCCTTTCTATGCTCGCATAACATTCCATTGTATGGATAGGCCACAGTTTATTCATTCATCAGTGAATGGGCATTGGAGTTCGTACCACTTCCGGGCAATTTCAATAAAGCGTGTACAGATTTTGATGTAGACATATGCTTCTCTTTCTCTTTACTATAAACCTATGTAGGGAATGCTGCTAGGTCAGGTAGTTGCTCTAGGTGTGGCATTTAAAAATATATATATATTATTTATTTTTTTCAGAGAGGAAGGGAGAGAGAGTTAGAAACATTGATGGGAGAGAAACATCAACCAACTGCCTCTTGCACACCTCCTACTAGGAATGTGCCTGCAACCAAGGAACATGCCCTTGACCAGAATCGAAGCTGGGACCTTTCAGTCCACAGGCTGATGCTCTATCCACTGAGCCAAACCAGTTAGGGCGAGGTGTAGCCTTTTGAGGAAGCACCAGACTGTTTCCGATGGTGACTGTACACTGTCACATCCCCACCAGCAGCCTCTGAGGGCCTTCACTTCCACACGTCCTCACAAACACCTGTTACCATTGCTGCCGTCGATTCTCTCCTGTGCCACACGGCAACTCTGCAGTGAGGAGGTGGGCTGTGGGCCATGGGTATTTGAAATCTGGGGTACCAACCCACAATCCCTGTTCTCCTAAAGCAGGTGAACCCGTGGGCCTGCTCTGAGAATCCATTATTCCTTTATGCTATCATTCTTTCCTTTGCCTTCTATGCTGCTTTAGTACTTGAAAATATTTTTCTATTAAAATTAAAAATACGTTCTAGATCACAAAGTCTCCTTTTTTTGAGACGATATCCTATAGAAATAAAATCACCTGACCTTAAATATACCGGTTTATTCTGGCACTGTTGCAAAAATTAAATTAATTGGAAAGTGTACCGGAAAGGGAGTGGCTGAGTAAGCGGTAGACCCCTTGCGTGTGGCTAGCAGACAAGACAGAGTGAGGCTGCGCCTATATCCTCAGATCTGGAGGGAGGCCTATTCCATGCATTTTAAGTAAAAAGACAAGTTGGGGAGTATGATCCCATTTTTGGAAACTGAGGTAGAGAGCCAGTGAATTGCACATAAGTGCTTCTGGTTTTGAGCATGGATAAAAGTGAGGAAAGTTAATAAGTGTTCTGATGGATCATGCAGAAGGAGCTGTAAGTGACGGAAATTAATAATCCTTTCCCTGATAGCTCTGAATTTTTACTTTTCATAATTTCACTAGTTTAAAAACATAAAGAAAAACTAAAGTCTATCTTCTTTTTAAAACTACGTTTTCCTGACTTGCTGCTTAATAGCTTTCAGTAATTAGAAATAATTAATTCGTTACCTTCTCTTGGAAATGCTGGGCTTAAAAAACCCTTCCCCATTTATTGTAAAGAAATGAAGTAGTGTAAGAAAGTTAGGAGCAACGATTATCTCTCATGAGTTCTTGAAATAACAGTTCAATTCTTCCTTTCCCCATTATCAGGTATGGATTCTTGAAAAAGATGATATACTCGTTATATGATAACAACCGCTTATAATATAGAAACAACTCCCCAAACTGAGTATGGGAAATGGATAGAAGAATCAATAGGACTTTAATACACAGAAATAATCTAGACTGGTCTTCAGGTCTTTTCCTTTGTGATTGTGAGCTTGGATGGAGTTATCTGTTCTCAGACATGGAGTGCTATTTCCTCCAAGGGTGCACTGTGACACAAAACTACAGGTTGGGCAAATAGCCCGTATGTGATATTTGTAGAATTAGTGACACCGCCACCTTATCTGGAGTTCCCTTTCCTGCTGTGTTTGCAAAATGATAAGGAGATCACACAGTAATAGAAATGTATGTAACTTTTCCCCTTCAAGTCCTAATGCATATTTTATGGGACACTCCAAATGCTTTAACCTTCTTAATTTGCCAACTGTTTGAACAGAATACCTATCTTTGAACATGCCATGGAAATTTCAATGAGGGTATAAATCTTGACTTATAAGTCCCTACACAAAACTACATTTTAAAAATGACTCTACCCAGCAAAGCTCTCATTTAGAATCGAAGGACATATAAAGAGCTTCCCAGACAAGAAAGAGCTAAAGGAGTTCTTCATCACCAAACCTGGATTACATGAAACGTTGAAGGGTCTTCATTAGGAAGAAGGAGAAACAAAAATATGAACAATAAAATGGCAATAATACACATCTATCAACAACTGAATCTTAAAAAAGTAATAATAAATGAACAAGTAGAACAGAAACAGCCTCATAGATACTGGGAACATTTTGTTGGTTGCCAGAGGGGAGGACAGGTGGGGGGGGGGTGGAAAGGTGAAGGGATTGAGAAGTCAAGTCACGGGCGGGCAGCTCAGCATAAGGACTATAGCCCGTGACAGTCTCATAGCTGCTATGTAGGGTGTCAGATGGGCTTGAGAGTTATTGGGATGATCCCTTAGTAGGTTAGATACTGTCCAGTCACTGGGCATACACACCCAAAACTAATATAATAGTGTATGCCAAGTGTTGTTAACAATTTTTTTTAAATGGTCTAAATTAAAAAATTAAATTAACTTGATGAGAAACATGAGCAGGAAAACCCAGGTATGTTTGGGAAAGCAGGTTTGGGATGAAAGCCCCGAGCAGAGGCCTTTCCTTTGGGATGAGACTTGGGAAGCCCCAGGCCAATGGGAACACCCAGGCCAATGGGGGCACCCAGGACAATGGAAGCACCCAGGCCAGTGGGAGCACCCAGGCCAGTGGGAGCACCCAGGTCAATGGGGGCACCCAGGACAATGGGAACACCCAGGCCAATGGAAGCACCCAGGCCACTGAGAGCACCCAGGCCAGTGGGAGCACCCAGGCCAGTGGGAGCACCCAGGCCAGTGGGAGCACCCAGGCCAGTGGGAGCACCCAGGCCAATGGGGGCACCCAGGACAATGGAAGCACCCAGGCCAGTGGGAGCACCCAGGTCAATGGGGGCACCCAGGACAATGGAAGCACCCAGGCCACTGAGAGCACCCAGGCCAGTGGGAGCACCCAGGACAATGGGGGCACCCAGGACAATGGAAGCACCCAGGCCACTGAGAGCACCCAGGCCAGTGGGAGCACCCAGGCCAGTGGGGGCACCCAGGACAATGGGAGCACACAGGCGCCCAGTCTGCTCCTTGGAAGGAAAACATCTTCTTAGGAACCTACAATGAGGATTTCTATTCCCAACCGCAAGAGCGCGAGTTTCTGATCCCTTTCTGGTCCTGGCCACCCCTTGGTGTTAGACACACGCCTTTCGAACTGGTTTTGATCAAACGCATTTGGAAACGAACTTGTTTCCTACTTTTCCTTAGTAATTACCGCTGTGGAAGAATCCAAGACGCAGGAATGAGGACATGCCCACACAGACCTGCCGCCGTCTGCCCGCAGCACTACAGGAGGAACTGGTATAAATACGCATGGGGTTTGGCAGGAAGCAGCAGCTCTGCAAGAATAGTGAAGGAAGCCCTAGCAGTTTGGCTCAGTGGATAGAGTGTCCCCAGTTCCATTAGGGTCAAGGGCATGTACCTCGGTTGTAGGCCCAATCTCTGGCTCTGGTCGGGGTGCATGCGGGAGGCAAGCAGTGGGTTGTCTCTCTCACATATGTGTTTCTCTCTCTCTGTCTCTGCTCCTCCCTTTCTCTCTCTCTAAAAAGTAATTGTGAAGGAAGCTGTGCAGTAATTCCCAACGTGGATCCCCAACTGGCCATGTGGCCAGGAACCAGGTCCGAGTTCAGCAGTAAGCAGGGGCTGGGACAGCAGGGGGAAAGGGTTACCCCCGCTGTGTCAGGAGGAGGGCTCTAAGCCATCTCTATCTGCTCACTCCTCTGGGAGGTCATCTACAAACCCAGATGGCCACTATTTACTCACTCCTCTGGTAGGTCCAAAACCAGCTGGCCATTAACTACTCCGCTGGTAGGGAATCTCCAAAACCAGCTGGCCACTAACTATTCACTCTGCTGGTAGGAAATCTCCAAAAACAGCTGGCCACTGCCTACTCACTCCTCTGGCAGGTAATCTCCAAAACCAGCTGGCCACTACCTACTCACTCCTCTGGCAGGTACTCTCAAAAACCAGCTGGCCACTACCTACTCACCCCTCTGGTAGATAATCTCCAAAGCCAGCTGGCCAACCTACTCACTCCTCTGGCAGGGACTCTCCAAAACCAGCTGGCCACTGCCTACTCACTCCTCTGGCAGGTAATCTCCAAAACCAGCTGGCCACTACCTACTCACCCCTCAGGTAGATAATGTCCAAAGCCAGCTGGCCACTACCTACTCATTCCTCTGGCAGGTAATCTCCAAAACCAGCTGGCCACTGCCTACTCACTCCTCTGGCAGGAAATCTCCAAAACCAGCTGGCCACTACCTACTCACCCCTCAGGTAGATAATGTCCAAAACCAGCTGGCCACTACCTACTCATTCCTCTGGCAGGTAATCTCCAAAACCAGCTGGCCACTGCCTACTCACTCCTCTGGCAGGTAATCTCCAAAACCAGCTGGCCACTACCTACTCACTCCTCTGGCAGGTAATCTCCAAAACCAGCTGGCCACTACTTACTCACCCCTCTGGTAGATAATCTCCAAAGCCAGCTGGCCACTAACTACTCACTCCTCTGGCAGGTAATCTCCAAAACCAGCTGGCCACTACCTACTCACTCCTCTGGCAGGGACTCTCCCAAACCAGCTGGCCGCCAAGCCGCCAAGCAGCCCTTGCCCACTTAGCCCAAATCAGTTAGCGTGCAGGGGAGCTAGGAAGGGAGGGAAGGAGGGAAACATTAACTGGAAACAATGATAAACTGGGGCTATTTAACTTGTGTCTTTAAGTGCCGAAGTTTAAGGCTGGGCAAACATGACCCCCTAAACCCTTTAATCCCGCCGCTGACATTTATAGTGACTGAGGCGGATTCATCATTGTGATCTCCACATGAATCATTTTAAGGAGTTAATATTTAAAAGCCATAAACTTTGGCGCCGCAGTAATTAGCCCAGTGGACCTGATGAACGCTGCAGGTTTTGGTCTTCCTTTTCACCCCCCCACCCCCGTTTTCACAGAGAGAGCCACTCCGGACGGCTTCGGGAAACGCGGAAAAGGGTGTGGATTCCTGTCGTGTTTGCATGATGACAGAGGTGAGGAGGGACGCCGGGGAAATGGAACGTTTGGGGCAGAGCTGGAAATTCATAGCAGCATTAGGAGCTGAATGGTAAGACCATATGGTCATATTTCTTTTGAAGTCTAGGATCAGTTCCCATTATTCACCGTAATGGCATCCAAGACTAAACTAAATCGCAGTCTTTAAAATTAAAAGCATTTTGTTCTTGGCTCTCAAATCTTCCTCTTTCTCGATTTCCAACATGCCCGGTTGTGTCATCTATTTTCACAATGCAAAAAAAAAAAAAAAAAAAAAAAAAAACGCAAATAAATAATACAGAAATAGGAGGAGGAAGAGAAAATAGTTTCTCAGTCTCACTCCCAAAGCGGAATGAAATGGTACCGGAAGACGCGGAATTAGTGTCTGTAAAGCCTTTATTTGTATTATTTTCACATCTGTCCGAGGCCACTGGTGGCCTTCTGAAATGATATGCACTCCTTCCATGGTTTACATTAACAGATTGGAATTTAATTCTGCTGACCTGTCTGGAACAGGTAGCTTGGAGAAAGATTTTAAAATTATTTAGCATTTTAGTGATATGCTAGCAATAAAGCTGTCAAAGAAAGTTATAAGAGCTAAAAATGGGCGCTTTTTTTTTCTATTTAGAAACTGATGGGAATATCGGAAAGACACAGTCCCACGTGTATACCACCAGCCCCCCATTGTCCCTCAGCATGACCCTGAGTGGGCTGTGGATGCTGCTGCCTTCATGGGAGACATGTCTTCATCCAGCAAAACTTTCCACGCCATGGCAGCGGTGACCGCTGCCAGGAGGACCAAGGCCCAGCACCAAGTGAAGCTGGAGGACAGGGAGAACAGGAACCCCAACACTCCTGCTAATGAGCAACCACACCTGCTTCCCATGCTCATTAGCTTTGGTTTCTTAAGGGACTGCTGCTTGTCAGGAGAGCTCTAAGCCTCCTCCTATCTCTGTCTGCTCACTCCTCTGGCCCAAACTGGAATCTCCAAGTGAACGGATGCAGGCAAATCCACAAATCGGAAGCACACACTTCAGTGCATTTTACTAAAAGTATCCACAGGAGCCCAAACAAAATGGGGCACATCTACCTCACCCCTCCCAATTCTCCCATCCCCCACAGTCAACCCCGTGCCCCACAGGCAGCTGGGGCCCTAACTTCTGGGACTACAGATTCCTTTTCCTCTGTTCTTGAACTTTGTATAAGCAGAGGTAGACAGTATGAACTCTGGCTCCTTTTGCTTACTGGAATGCTGTTGAGATTCTCCCCGTCTGCGGGGGGTATCAATCAACACACCCTTCCTTCGTACAGCCAAGCTGTAGTCTACTGCATGAATATGCCATGGTTTTTTGCATCCCTTCACTTGGAGATTCCAGTTTGGGCCGGTTATGAATACAGCTGCTATGAAGATAAGCTTTCATTTGTTATGAGGAAATACTTGGGACATAAATTGCTTGGTCAAGGGGTTGCAGGGAGATGTTATTTTTGACTTTCTATAAGAAACTAGAGGCCCGATGCATGAAATTCGTGCACGGAGGGGAAGTGTTCCCTCTTTGATTTTATATAACAAATTGCCAGTTTCTAAAGAAATTGTGCCTTTTAAAAAAATTTTACACTTCCATCAGCAATGTATACAAGAGTTCAGCTATTCCACATCCTCACCAATATTTCGTCCTTTGGATCTGTAATTTTAGCCACTCTAATGGGTAAGTGGTAGTATCTTATTGTGGTTTTATTTTTCAGTTCCTGGATGGCTAATCCTGTTCAGCATTTTTTCATGTGCTAGTTAAACATTTCTGTCATTTCTATGTAGTTTCTGTTATAAGATTCTTGCCCGTTTGAAAAGTGCACTTTTGGTCATTGATTTATGGGAGCTCTTTATATATTCTGCACACAAGTCCTTTGTAACACATGCATGTATATGAACTACTTTTAGATTGCATCTTGCCTTTTTATTTTCTTAAGGCTATCTTCTGATGGGTAGAAGTTTTCATTTTGATGACATCCAAATTTATCTTTTGTTTCCTCTCTTATGTTTAGTCCTTTTAATGACCGCTTCAACTACCCATGCTTACTCCATGGCTATAAACACACTCAAGGACACATTTACTTGTTTGCTGTGGTTTTCAAACAGTTTTGTAGAGATGAGGTGAAATAATGGGAAATGAGGGGCTTTGACCCCGGGCATTTCTGGCTCCAGACTCACCAGCTTTGGGCTCAGGAATGTTTTAAGTGAATTTTGGTCTCAATTGGGTTCATTTGAGTCCATGTGGACTGAGAGGACCTCCAGACCCTCCATCAGATCCGTCTGTGCAGACAGAGGCCGAGGAGGGCAGCCATGGGACCCAGGTGAGCTGAGAACATAGAGCAGCATCTGAGGTCCAGGAGGAGGAAATGGAGGGGATAAGCCACGGGTGGAGGTATGAGTGAACTTGCCTTTAGTGCCCAGAACTCTTGGTTTATATTTCTTCCTGAAACCAATTCAGAGCCTTTGCTGTCTCCCGCCTTCGCTCCCACAGCGGAGCTCACCCCGAGTTCAAAAGCACGTGCAAGGCAGCGGGCCATTAGCACCTGCCTCTGCCTAACAGGCGCTTCTTCCCGCTCGCCGCGTGCAGACCCAGCCTGCCGGGCTCCAGCGGGAGTCATTGCTGGCCTTTGACCTTTGGTGACTTAAAATCATAGCCCCACTCTCCAAAGACAACCTGTCAATATTTTTCCTTCCCTCTCCCTCCTTCCCCCCGTCTTTCTTTTTCTTCCCATATTTCTACAAGTAGATTTTAGTGTGTTTATTCCACATACTTTTAGAGCAATTTGGGGTAAAGTTTTTGAGTGAACAGTTGATAAATAAGTTGCTCTTTGTAAAGATTCTTACTGAGCCCAAACTTCACAACTGCGCAGCAAGTCCTTGCTTTAGGAGTGCACCCTGGCCGCTCTTGACACGGACGGGTATGTATTTTCCCAGGAAAATGGCATGGAGGAAGAGAGGATGGAGCAGGCACATCTGGGCCGTGACCTGCCTCCTAGGACCCGGCTGACAGCACTAGGGCAGACTCCGCCCCATGAGGCCGTTGCTGAGACACGCTGTCCCAGCCAGGAACCCTCTCCCACAGTCTCTTCCATTACTTTCCTGCTTCCCAAGGTGGGAAGTTGGCCAGCTGGCCCATCCCCTGGTCAAACTTCTGGTATAGGGGACAATTTGCATATTAATCTTTTATTATATAGGAGATATATATGTATATGTGTGTGTATATATGTATATATTATGATCTCTGAACACATAATAATCTGGCTACTCAGCATCCTATATAATAAAATAGAAATATGCAAATTTGACCATACCTTCGCTACGCCACCAGCCAATCAGGAGCGTGTGGGTGGGGCCAAGTGGCATGAGCGCCTGGCCCCGGGGGAGGAGATGAAGCAGTGGCAGCGGTGAGTGCCCGGCCCTGGGGGCAGAGACGAGGCAGTGGCGACGTGGCATTCCGGCCAGAGCAGAGAAGACTGAAGGCTCCAGCTGGAGTGAAGCCTCCAGCAGCCAAAGCAAAAACGAAAGGCAACAGCGAGAGGGAAGGCCTGGGTCCCAGTTTCCAGAGAAAAACTGGTCCTGGCAGCCAGAGGAAGGAAAGCCTATTGCATGAATCTTCATGCAACGGGCCTCAAGCCTATTGCATGAATCTTCATGCAACGGGCCTCTAATACACACACACACACACACACACACACACACACACACACACTAGAGCCCAGTGCTGAATTTGTGCATGGGTGGGGTCCAGCCAGCCTGGCCAGGGGGAGGGGCCATAGGTGGTTGGTCGGCCTGCCTCTTGCTGGTCAAACAACTGGCCAAGGGGACAATTTGCATATTAGCCTTTTATTATATAGTCTATACACTGAGTGGCCAGATTATTATGTATTCAGAGAGCATAATAATCTGGCTACTAAATGATCTATATCTATATCTATATCTATATCTATATCTATATCTATCAATCTATCTATCCTGTAAACACATTCCCAATACATTTACTAATTTTGCCGATGGCATTTCTACGCACTTATAAAAGATTTTAAATTACAAAAGCTTTTGAGGCCTTTTCTTCCGGATTGCCTGTTTCTGTTGGAATGGCTCCTCCCATTCTCGGTGTGCACAGAGTCCCCAGGCAGGCTGCGTAGACGCCCCACCACTCCCTCCGCCCCCCCTGCCTGCCTCTGGTCTGAAAGCCAGTGAGTAAACACAGCACATGCTCCCTCTCCTCCTGCAGCTCAGCGTGACCAAGTGGAACGGCTCTGGAAAAAGAGATGTTGGAGGAGGCACAGGGGAGTCAGCAGACACAGCCTGCTGCCCGACACCTTCTCGCCTCCGCTGGCCTCTGCTCACCCAGGAATACAGAACCGCAGCGAACACCTGTGCACCAGGACAAGCCCGCAGACTAAGGATGGCGGAGCGAACCCCAGGAGGGACCCGGGTCCCTGACAGCAGCCTCTGGGCTTCTGTCTGATGAGAAAGCGATTCTGTTAGGTGTTGAAGCCGTTGCTTCTGGAGTTCTGCGGCTCCTGGGGAGAGTCCTGCCTGTGTGATTCAGCCTCTCGAACCAACTCCTAGAACTCTTACTGCTCTATTTTTCACATTTGACTTTAATCCATCTTAATTTATTTTTGAATATGCTGAGATATATGGGTCCAGCTTTATATTCTTCCAGATGGATGGCCAGTTGTGCCAGCACCATTTATCAAATCTACTGAATAGAAAAACATATTTTTTGTTTTATAGCAAATTTCCCTATATACTGGGATCCATTTCTGAAAATTTAGTTTATTCCATTGATCAATTTGTCATCATTTATGCCAATATCTTACAGATGTGATTATACTGAGTTCATAGCACATGTATATTCATATATATATATAGTATATATATATGTGTGTGTGTGTGTGTGTGTCATTTGATCTTCATTATTTATCTTTTAAATATATCTTTGACTATTTTCAGACATGTATTCCTCCACATGAATTTTAAGATCACTTTCTTCAATTAAAAATTAGCCTAACTTCTATGCACTTATTTTTTGAGAACTGATATTCTCATATCATCCTTTCTATCTAAAAACACTATCTTTCTATATTTACTCAGATATTTTATTTTTACATCTTTCAGTAATATTTTATACCTCCCTTCCTATCAGGTCCCACACCACTCTTATAAAATTTGTTCCAAAGAATTTTATAGTGTCTGTTACCATTCTGTAGATAATGTCTTGACTTACACGTTAACCAGCTAATGCTTAATAATTACTTAAAAATAGTATGGGACATGCATCAGGTATTATTATAAGTAGCTGACCTATAATAACTCACTCTATTGTCAACAAACTAAAGCACAATCCACATAGAAAAAAACTAAAGCCCAGAGAAATGAAATAATTTGTCCACATATGTTTCTTGGCCAAGAATATGTCACTTGCCACTCAACTAATGAACGGCAGATCTAGGACTCAAACACAGATCATTTCTTACCTACGATGCCACAGAACCCAGGATGTCCATATGCATACCATGTATTCATTCAAGTAACAATTTGCGTTAACATTTATTGCTAGAGACACATGGATTTTGTATGTATACAATGACTCACGGATTCAATAAAAGCACTAAATTAACTTTTCCCAAATAATATATATTATTTCATTATCTTTTCTTACTAAAATTGCTAAAATGTCTAAAACAATTTTGAAAACTAATTGTGAGAAGAGATGAGCCTTTCCTAAGTTCCCGATTATCACTGAATGCTCCTAGGGTCTCACCATCGACAAAGCTGTTTAATGTTTTCAATTGGCCACTGTACATAGGATTAATGTATTTGTGTTTTTCTTCTCATGTTACTGTCGGAGTTTCATCTTAATAAGTTTTATGGTCTCTAATCTTTATCCATATCTTTTCATCATCTCTTGATAAGATCACACGTTTCTACTTTGATTTATTAATCTAACTGGAGGCCCGATGCACAAAATTCATGTAAGAGCAGGTCTTCCTTCCCCCTGGCTGCTAGCAGGCGGCCGGGGCCTGGGCTTCCCTCACAGCCCCTGCTTTGGCCGGGAGGTCGTCTGGAAGGATGTCCAGTCTAATTAGCATATTATGCTTTTATTATTAGAGATCAGTTTGGTGCATTTCCTAACTTTGGGGAAAAAAAAATCTTGCTTTATCATCAAGGGTTAATGTCAATTTGGTTATTAATTTGGTCTAGCCTGTTGCTCCTTCTACACATTGCTAGATTCTTATATGCAAGTATTTATTTGGGATTTTACACATCTATGGAGAGGAGATTTTGGTCTAGGTAGCTTCTTCTATGTTCCGTTTTAATCAGGTTTCATAATTAAGGGCATGTCAACCTCACGATGCGTATTTAGCGCGTTCCGTTTTTCTTGGCGTGTGTTGTGTGCAATAGCTTTTTGGGCCTTGCCCTTGGTTGTGCTTTGAAGGCTAAGTAAAATTCTCCCAGGAACCTGGGAATATACCTTTTTTCCCACCGTGCCCCCTTTCCAGGGCCTTTTTCATCTTCTGAGGTACCTGGTTTTGACAAGATGCCGCCATGCTTTGAGATAATTTGGGGTTAATTACATTTTGCTAAGGAAAAGAGATAAATTCCTCCAGAGCTTTAACACTTGTAAGAATTGCCTCTGTAGTTGGTGCAACGTCTCCAGCGGCTCGCTTTCTTCTCCTTACTCTTTCACAGGGATCAGGAGGGGCTGGCCATTCCCTGAGCATTTTAAAAGAATCAGCTTTTATGTTTGCTTTTAGTTTTAGTTTTATCTGGAATATCTACCTCTTTCCGTTTCCTTTGGTTTATTTTTCTGATATTTTACTCAAGTCTTAAGATGTATGGTAAATTCTTCTTGTTGGTCTTCGGTTTTTAAATATGTTATTTGACAAGGAATCTTCCCTTTGATGATGGCTTCCCCTGACACCTTATACATTTTGGAATGTTTTTATTTCATTGCTTAGCAGGGTCTAAGAGTGTCATAATTCAGGGGGAGGGGTTTTATTTGTTTTTCTTTTTGTCATCTACTTCTGACTTTCCTAAATTAATATGAACAAATATTTTGATTTATGAAGTGTCTGCTTTTCTGATATTTTAATGGTTCTTTTTGTGGTTAAATGCACATTGGTTTCTGTAGATATTCCATAGATGTGTGAGAAATAGTGTCACTTCTGACTGTTAAAAAATTTCTGTATTTATATCTTTGCTGAATTTTTATTGATAGTGTATAATCGCTCTTATTTTTGAGATTTATCTGATTTTGAAAGAAGCAGACCCAATTATACCACAATAAATGTATTTTAACACCATTTTTTTGAGAAAAATAGTTTTTGCTTTACTAAGTTAGCTACTCTATTATTTAATGTATGCAACTTAAGAGTGTTCATCCTTCTGTCTTTTATTACTTACTCACTGGTCCTTTTCATCCTGTTTTGTGTTTTTATTTGTAAATTCTACTTTTTCTTATATTGAAATTGCTATTCCTGCTTTCTTTTTGTTTGTATTTACTTAATATATCTTTACCTATCTCATTATTCTTTTAATTTTTTTTCATTTATGTTTTTAAATTAATTTTTTAATTGGATTTATTGGGTGTGACATTGGTTACTAAGATTTTGTCACAGCATGGATGGACCTGGAGAGCATTAGGATAGCTGGAATAAGCCAATCAGAGAAGACAAACACCATATGATTTCACTTATATGTGGAATCTAATGGACAAAATAAACTAACAAACAAAACAAAACAGAAACGGACTCATAGATACAGAAAACAGACTTGACAGCTGTCGGAGGGGAGGGTGGTTGGGGGTTTGATAAAAAAAAGGTGAAGAGATTAAGCAAGAAACAAACAAAAAACTGCAATAGTCATACACAGACCACATCGTGGAGACTAGCAGAGGGGAAGGGTGGGAGCAGGTCGAAGAGGTAAAGGGGGGATGAGTGAGATGGAGGAAGATTGACTTTGGGGGTTGAACACACAATACAATATACAGGGGACACGTTATAGAATTGTGTACCTGAAATAATCTCATTATTCGCAACCATTTTTTTTTTTACCATTGTGTCTATTTCTTATGAATACCAATAACCTTCATGAACAGACTGAACAGTTTTGGTCAAAACCCAGCGCCTGTTCATTTCATGGACATCTGCGTTTGACTCCTTCCATCTGGTTTCATCTGCGTTTTGACTCCTTACAGGTTTCCGTCTTCCTCGGTGCTGTTGTTGCTAAATTGATTGGATTGCTATTCATTCCCCTTTCCCCTGCTAATTAGCTAGGAACTTGTGCTTTTCAAAAAATTCTGCTAATAATCACCTGCCTTTTCCTGACATTCATATTCAAATACATGTTTTTCATTATTGCATGAGTGCGAGATAGCAATTATTTCCCTGCACTTGGGCTCCATTCCATAGCTCCCCCACCCCTCCCTTTCCAGCTCTGACTTTGGAACAGCTTTCCTCCTTCTTCCCTCCCACGGCCCTCCCACCGCTGACATGGGGAAGTGGTTTTAGTTGTAGCCTGTTTCTCTGTTTCCCTCCTAGTGCTTCCTACACATTTCCAGTTGCTCTCTCATCGCTGGGATTCAACAGCATATAGGGTGGGGCAACCGTAGGCTTAGAATGGTAAACACTCAAAACGGGTTATTCTTGTATTATTAATGATTAATTATTTTTTATTGATTTTTTACAGAGAGGAAGGGAGAGGGATAGAGAGTCAGAAACATCGACCAGCTGCCTCTTGCACACTCCCTACTGGCCACAACCAAGGGACATGCCCTTGACTGGAATCGAACCTGGGACCTGATCAGAGGGGTGTGAGACCTAGAACTCACCAGGGCCTGACAATAATCAGTTGCCAGTGGGGACATGATTAAAATCAGGTTTGATAACGGAGCATAAAATGGGTGCATGAGAATGTGCGGCATCGCATTTCTGGGTTGGAATCCATTTACTCGCATTCCCGGGCCTCCACTGCCCCCCTCCCCCCCGCAGCCTCCTCCGCCTCTCCCTGCATCGGGCACCGCACACGGGGTCCAGGACGAACACCCCGAGGACTGGCTCAGTCCGCAAGACTCCTTGGAACTGTTTCCAAGGTCTTCGGCTACTGTTAACAGTTTGAATCTGTCATTTTTATCGCGTGTCCGATGCCAGGAGCCGTGGCAGGCAGCGCGTTCTGTCAATCACATCGTTAATCCCGCAGCCTCCCTGCCCGGGAGGACACCCGACATCGGTCCGCTCCAGAGAAAACGCGCCTCCAGGAGGGGGTTCCGTGATGCTGGCGCGACACCCCCCACCCCCCCGAGAGCCGACTTTCCTGCCCCTGTCCCCAGCCTGCCCCGTGGCAAAGCCCAGAGAGAACGTGCGGCCGAGCCTGCCCTCCCTCAGCCCCAGGACCCATCCCAAGGCCGTGCCCGCTCTGTTTCCCACAAATGCCCAGCGCCCTCGCCTCCCTCCTGAACACGGAGTGTGGGGCAGCCTGCGGAGCCTCAGAGGGAAGGCAGGGGAGGTGGGGGGGGGGGGGGAGAGATCAACCACAGAGCGTGTATGCACGCATGCACAACCCGTGGGCACAGGGGGAGGGTGGAGGAGGGCAGGAACAGGCCAGAAGGGGTCAGTGGGGGAAGAAAGGGGACATATGCAATAGTTGGAACAATAAAGATTTAAAAACAACAACAAAAAAAATTAAAAAGGAAGGGGCTGACATGGGCTCGGGTAAACCAACAGGCCCCGAGGATGTGGAAAGGCCTGTTTCCGGCCTTGGCGAGGACACCGAGGTTCGAGGCCTGAGCGCCAGGGACAGGCGGCCTGGGTCCCAGTCCCAGCTCGGCCACGGCCCCGCCAGGGGCCTCCCCGCGCCCCGTCGTCTCAGTCCGTGGCAGGAGGACGCTGCCCAGCAGGCCTTCCGCACAGGAGCTGCGAGGGGCATGGCAGTGCCAGGCCTGGGTGCCCGCCGCTGAGGGGTCAGGGCACAGGAGATATACTAGCAGCACAGTCCATGTGTGTGCATGTGTGTGTGTGTGTGTGTGTGTGCGCGTGCGTGTGTATGCGCATGTGTGTGTGCGTGTGCGAGTGTATATGTGCATTGCATGCGCCTGTGTGCACACATGTGTATGTGCATTGTGCATGTGTGTGCGCGCACGCATGTGTGTGCATGTGCGCGTGTGTATGTTGTTTAATGTTTCCTTTTTTAAAAAAAAATACATGCTTACTGATTTCAGAGAGGAAGGGAGAGGGAGGGAGAGATAGAAACATCAATGATGAGAGAGAATCAGGGATCGGCTGCCTCCTGCAGTCCCCCATTAGGGATGGAGCCCAGAACCTGGGCAAGTGCCCTTGACCGGGAATTGAACCATGACCTCCTGGTTCCCAGGTCCATGCTCCACCCCTGAGCCACAAAGGCCGGGCCCCGTCTGTGTTTGATACACCGACTTATGAACACGCATGTGCAGGGACCTGTGGCTTCGCCTTTGCCCTCTGCTCTGAAACCTCTCCTCATGCCTCCATTCAGCTGCCCCTGCCCCGCCAGGCGGCCTCCACCGTCCCCCGAGGCTGGCTCGCTCTTTCCTGCCCCCTCTCGCTCTCCCTCTTTCCTTCTAATCATCTTCCACAAGGCGGTGTGTCCCAGGAGGGAATTAAACAGTTGTTTAATTCCTGTTTTTGTGACAAAAAGCAGGAACTTATACTGGTTCAGAGCGCACGCATTTCTACAACTGCCGACTGCTTTGTAAATCGGTGGAAAATGTACCCCGATAATCTATACTGACTGTCGATAACACAGAAGAAAAGAAAATTGGGTCTAGAATGATAATGCCTCATACAATGAATTAAACCCCACTAACACGGTCACATATCTCCAATGCATGTTCCCCATCTTCCCTTAAAAACCGGATGAAAAATCTGAAGCTGTTTTGCCCCCTTCCTGTAGTGAAGGCACGCTTTAGGGGAGGAGGAAAGTCCACTGTTTGGCAAATCAAACGAGTCCGCTTTGATGTGAACGGGTTTGGGCGAGCGAACGGTGTTCCAGTCTAGGTACAATGGCTCTTGCCATCATGCAGAGGGAATTTTCAAACTTTTGGATATTTATGGCATTCCTGCTCTCTCTTACATTTGTTCCTGCCCGATATCAAACCGTGAGTCACAGTGTCTGTCCGGTGATTGGAAAAGGATGGAAATATCCTTTATCTGTGAGGTTTATTTTGCCTCGCTTCCTGATGAAATCAGCCAAGGGATGCCAAGCTCTATGTAAACTGTGCCACACGCGTATGAGAGGTTTTGTTTTTATTAGCAGTCATCTTGCCCACAGCTCACGGCTGCATTAGAAGAAACAAAATGATTTAGAATAAGCTGCCATCTCTAAGCGAAGAGATGGCAGACATATATATATATATTTGAAAAAATGTGGCGTGGCCTGTATCTGGGGTCCCTGTACGTGCAGGTGGTTTTCTACCTCTGATACAGAATAGCATGTGATCACCTGACAAAACTGTTTCAGAATCTGAGTCAGCGGATAGGACTGCATCCTGAGGATACAGCCACGGGCCGGTGAGCAGGGACAGGGGCGCCCTGGTACCCAGCGAGCCCCCCCCGCCCCCCGGCAGGCCTGGCGGGCCGGCGGCCACCTACCTTGTCTGCTGTACTCATCGGCTTCCCGGTGCACCAGGTCCTTCACCCTGTTCCCGTAGAGCAGCCGCGAGGAGTCGTGGTCGAAGGCCTTGAGGGTCTCGCTGGAGCTGTAGGACTTCTGCGTGGGCACCCTGCACTCCTCGTTGTCGGCCGAGGAGTTGGTGTGCCGCCGCTCCTTGTCGCGCCTGCCCTTGGTCAGGGAGCAGTAGGGCCTGCGCTCCTTCACATCCATGCTTCATTCCCTCCGGGCGCACATGGGTCCAGGGGGCGGCGGGCGCGGCTCAGGGGGCGGCTCTCAGGGGCTCTCTGGAGGGAGAGAAGGGGGGCAGGCGGTCAGGGACCGGTCAGCTGAACACTGGCTCACCCTGGCTCTGTGCTCAGTGGGTTGAGCATCCTCCCCTGCACCTAGAGCCGTGATGGCGAACCTATGACACGCGTGCCAGCACTGACACGCGTGGCCATTTTCGATGACACGCGGTTGCATGCGGTCATGTGCAGAGAAGTGTGGGGGCCGCATGCCGAGAAGGACGTTTCATCCTCGGCGACTGCACGGCCAGATATAGTAGCCGAGGATGAAACATTGCAGGAAAGTTAAATAATTAGTTTTTGGTTTATTAAATACAGTTATAATATTGCAATGATACATTCCTGTTATTTAAACCATAAATATTGTGGAAGTGTGGGTTTTTTCTCGAAGTGACACACCACCCAAGTTACGCTTGGTTTTTTGGCGAATTTTGACACAGCAAGCTCAAAAGATCGCCCATCACTGACTACAGCCACAGGTCGCCTCCAGCTCAGGGTACCACTGTGGCTGGATGCCCAGTAGGGGGTGAGCAGGAGAAGCCTGGGGACGGTTCTCTTATCTGGATGTTTCCCTAGTTCCCTCCCCTCCCCCTCTCTCAAATCAATTAAAAACTGCTTTAACAATTCACGTTCAACAAGAAGTGAACATTGGTGGAATCACTGTAAGTTATCCCGAATTACTAGGAATCGAGGCTCGTTTTCTGGTCTTGAGTTACGGATGCTTGTTTAAGCTATTGATCAGAATTTTCACATTAATACAAAAAACAAACTGAATGTAGCATCAAGGGACTGCCAAAGCCAGCTTACAACTGGCCTCAGCATGTTTGTTATGTTTGCCACAACGGAAACATTTTCCCTTGTAGCATTTTCCTCATTTATAAGTACACTAGAGGTCTGGTGCATGAAATTTGTGCGTGGGGAAGGCGAACAGGGCTGTCCCTCAGTCCAACCTGCACCCTCTCCAATCTGGGACCCCTCAAAGGATGCCCGGACCTAAACCAGCAGTCGGACATCCCTCTCACAGTCCGGGCCTGCCGGCTCCCAACTGCTTTCCTGCCTGTCTGCCTGATGGCCCCTAACTGTTTCTGCCTGCTAGTCTGATTGATCACCCCCTAACCACTCCCTTGCCAGCCTGACTAACTGCTCCCCTGCTGGCCCGATTGCCCCTAACTGCCCTTCCCAGCTGGCCTGGTCACCCCTGTCACCCCTACAGGCCTGGCCCCCTTCAACTGCCCTCCCCTGCTGGCCATCTTGTGGTGGCCATCTTGCGTCCACATGGGGGCAGCCATCTTTGACCACATGGGGGCGGCCATCTTGTGTGTTGGAGTGACGGTCAATTTGCATATTACCCTTTTATTAGCTAGGATTCCCTTTCTTTTTAAAAAATATTTTATTGATTTTGGAGAGGAAAGAAGAGGGAGAGAGAGATAGAAACACCAATAATGAAAGAGAATCATGGATGGGCTGCCTCCTGCAAACCCCACGCTGGGGATCGAGCCCACAGTCCGGACACATGCCCTGACCGGGAATCGAACCGTGACCTCCTGGTTCATAGGTCAAAGCTCAATCATTGAGCCCCACTGGCCGGGCTCACAGGGTTCTTTAAAGTGCGTCCAGCGTGGAGTCCGACAGCCGCTTCTCCCTCGAGTCTCAGCTCATGTGTCCGTCGTCACGAGTCTTAATTCTTTATGGGAAACGTTAGCCTTTCCTCGCCGAGCCGCCAGCGCCCGCCCCCTCGCAGGGGTCCTCTCTGCTCTCTGATAGCGCTGAGCTGGGCCAGCCGAGTAGTTGCTAACCTCTTAGCTCGGCTGTTGAAATGGATCTCCCACCTTTCCTTCGATTGCATAAATCTGATTTTCAAAAACTCATATTATCCACAGACTCCTTCGAATGTATCACCCCCGTTATTCTCTTTACACATTCTCCTTCACAGAAATTGGATTTCTCTCAGTCTGGCTTTCCTTTCCGTTTAAGACTATCCATAATTTTAAGGTATGGGGACGGAAACTGTTTCTATACGTTAGGATTAAGACAGCAACAGACGGATTCACTCTTTGTAGGCTAGCAAACAAGTTACTTTAGACGTGTACTTATTGAACGACTGGGACAGTCTCTTCTGTGCCCCGAGGACCCACCGTTGGCTGAAACAGTGTGCCTGCTCTCATGGAGTTCACATTCAGTGGGGTTCGCAGGCACTCTTTTTTTTTTTTTTTTTTTAAGAGTGAGCAACCACGTCTGAGTTCAACGCAAGTCTTGCCTCCAAAGCAGTCTGCCTCTCACTGGTTGAAAGCCTATGTAGACTCTCAACACTAAAGGATCATCCAAAAGCTCTTAATTGGCCAGAAAAAATGTATAATTCAGGCATTTTTAGAAACAGAGCTTTGGGATTTGAGATCATTATAAAAGTTCCACTTTTTTTTTTGCCCCAAGTTGCCATCTATTTTATAATAAGTGTTTCTATAGATACACGGAGGGCTACATTTTGATACTTGAAATGGGCTGATTGAAGCAAGAGGAAGGTGTTTTAGGGTGTGTGTGTGTGTGTGTGTGTGTGTATGTGTGTGAGTGTATGTGTGTGTATGTGTGTGAGTGTGTGTGTATGAGTGTGTATGCGTGTGTATATGTGTGTGAGTGTGAGTGTGTGTGTGTGTGAGTGTGTATGTGTGTGTGTATGTGTGTGAGTGTGTGTGTATGAGTGTGTATGCGTGTGTATATGTGTTTGAGTGTGAGTGTGTGTGTGTATGTATGTGTGTGTATGTGTGTGTGTGTGTGTATGTGTGTGTATGTGTGTGAGTGGGTGAGTGTGTGTATGTGTGTGTATGTGTGTATATGTGTGTATGAGTGTATGTGTGTATGTGTGTGTGAGTGTGTGTGTATGTGTGTGAGTGTGTGTGTGTGTATGTGTGTGTATTGTGTGAGTGTGTATGTGTGTATGTGTGTATGTGTGTGTATGTGTGTATGTGTGTGTTTGTGTGTGTATGCATGTGTATGTGTGTTTGTGTGTTTATGTGTGTATGTGTTTGTGTGTGTATGTGTGTGATGTGTGTGTGTGGTGTGTGTGTGTGTATGTGTGCGATGTGTATGTGTGTGTGGTGTGTGTATGTGTGTGTGAGTGTATGTGTGTGTATGTGTGTGATGTGTATGTGTGTGTGGTGTGTGTATGTGTGTGTGTATGTGTGTATGTGTGTGTGTGATGTGTGTGTATGAGTGTATGTGTGTGTATGTGTGTGTGTGTGTGTATGTGTGTGTGAGTGTGTATGTGTGTATGTGTGTGTGTGTGTGTGTGTGTTTCTACTGCAGTTTTGCTTCAGTTACTTAGATCACCAGGCACTGACCAGTACTTTCCAGTCTGCCAGCCAGTTCCACCCAATCAGCTGTTCCCGGAAACACGTTTTACCAGAACAGGAACACAGCACGGTGTTTCCTACGGGCTGTCCGTGGCTGTGCCCGGGCCCCAAAGGCAGAATCGGGGGGTGTAAGAGAGACTGCAGTGAATGGAACCGCATCTCCCAAAAAGACACGTGGGCTCTGAATCCCTAGCCGCCGCGCATGAACTTTATCCGGAAATACGGTCTTGGACGTCATGAGCAGGTCAAGCTGAGGTCATGCTGGATTGGGGTGCGCCCTAAACCCAGTGACTGGCATAATTCTGAGGGGCAGAGGGGGGAGGTACAGATACAGGGACGCACAGGCGAACAGGAAATAGGCCGCGTGAGGCCCAGGGCGGAGACTGGAGGGAGGCGGCTACTGCACCAGCCGAGGGATGCAGGGCTGCCAGCCCCGTCAGACGCTGGGAGAGCAGCTGGGGCAGATGCTGCCCGAGAACCGGGAGAGAGCAGGGCCCTGCCACCCCTGGATGCCATGCTTGCGCCGTGGGAGCTGAGAGAACACACGCTGTCGCTCTAAGCCACCACGTTTGAGGTGATTGGTTCCTGCAGCCGAGGAAGCTCAGACAGACCCGAGGGCCTGCAAAGTCTAAACTGCATGGTCTCTGGCGCTGTTGTGGAGCCTCACCTGAGAATATCTTCCCACTGGTTTTGAGAGAGAGAGGAAGAGAGAGAGAAACATCCCAACCAGGGCCCGGGCCACGGAGGAGCCTACAACCAAGCCTGCATGCCCTGACCGGAATCGAACCCGGGACCTTTCGGTCCGCAGGCCAATGCCAGGGCTGCCCTCTGGCTCTTTCTAGAAAACATGTGCCGATGTCCGAGGCAGACCGTGCGTGCTTCCACTCTGTCTTTATTTGTCCCTTTGGATCTATGAATGTCAAGAGCATTCTCTTTTCTGTAGAGCTCACGATACCGTTTTTACCATCTTGCAAATGAGATAATCAATAAGTTCTTTAACAGAGTGATATGAACATACATCATCACTTAGGAAAGATGTATCCTTGCGGTAATGTTTTGAATGCCTACAAATCAATACCAATTGCATGTTAAAAATTAGGGGCGAAAAGATGACTTCAGGTGTTCGTGAGCTTTACCGAGCATCTCTAGCACCAAATACTGTATCTGAGTCGTCTTTATTTGCGAAGCAGTTCTCAAGTGCCATGGTAAGTCAAGATGTAGTATTCAAAGAAACCACCAGAGACAAGGCCATTTTGATCTCAAAAAGATTTCAAACGGAAAAGCCCTTTGCACCCATTCATCCATTAAAAATAAATAAATAAATATATATATATATATATATATATATATATATATATATATGTATATTATTGATTTTTTACAGAGAGGAAGGGAGAGGGATAGAAAGTCAGAAACATCAATGAGAGAGAAACATCAATCTCCTACTGGGGATGTGCCTGCAGCCAAGGTACATACCCTTGACCGGAATGGAACCTGGGACCTTTCACCTGCAGGCCGACACTCTATCCACCGAGCCAAACCAGTTTCAGCCCATTCGTCCATTTGTGTCCGTCATTCAAACTCTTCAAGGAGTCCAATCGCACTGTAATGTTTGCGGCCACTGATTTCCCCTGAAGAAAGTCACTGAGTTCAATGTGACTTCTAAGGCAGTCCTCTGCGACCTGCCCTCCTGCACTCAAAGCTGGAGACCAGAAGGTCAAAGGATGTAGCGCTAAGTTACTGGGGCACTTCCATGGCGACTGCACAGTCTCCGCCGAAAAGGGGGGCCCCGTGCACTATTTTTTAGCCTTCCTGCCTCGGTGGGCAGGGCTTGTGAAAAATAAGGAAAGCGATTTGGGAGATAGTTGGCCAAACACTTTCGATTGAATTGGCTGCCGCAAGTACGTGACAACACCAATCTGAGTTGGTTCATTGCCATTAGCTCCTTGAAAAACAACTCAGTTAAAAACCGTAATGCTCCTTTAGAAAACACAGCTGGTCTTAAAGCAAATGCCATTCCTTGGTTATTTGCTTTCTCTCCATCTTTTGCAATGTATCTGGTCTGTTGAGTGAGTGGGCAGGTAGTCCCTGACTTAGGGGCACTAGCCGTGGGGTGATCGTATCCTCTATTTCAGAGATATTATTAAAACATGCTTTGAAACTTGGCTAGAGAACTTAATATGATTACATTGTTTCATAACATGTTCCTAATTCCAAAGAAAAAATTGTTGAAATAATACTTTAGGAAGTAATCTGACTTGAATTGGACTTTCTATGTCTTTAAAGCCCTTGATACCAATGATTACAATCTATCAGGCCTAAAATAAACATTCGTAAAATCACATGTTCTTCTAAAATTCCAGGAGCTTATGTGTCCATCCAGCAACTGGAATAAAAGCACACATTGGAACCCAAAGGATTAAGTAATCTTTTGGTCGATGTCACTAATGCTTCCATTGTTATTTATTTTCTGTAAGAATTGCACATTTCTGATTGTTTCCTGGAATAATTTCTGCAGACACTGTCCTCCTGACTTTAGAACAGTTTGAAAAGCTCTCCCAAAAGAATAAGCAGACTTCAGAGAAACACTAGTCCACCCAAATGTATGTCAGTATTGGATATCAAGTTCTTTATACCCGATACTGAGAAAGCTTGCCTCTTGTTATTCACAACCCATAGTTTTCCCTAATAAGTTAGTATTTATGGTTTATCACCAATTACATTAACCAAACAGTAAATACAGTTTTATATATCATAAGAATTTCAAAGTGTTTCCTTTCTCAAATAACGAGGTTGAACACGAGAGGAAATCAATTACGATTGTTCATTTTAGAGGAAATTTTGGTTCCCGAGGCCAAGTTACAGATCAAAGAATTGAAATAATTAAACACCAACATAAAATCATATTGTGGCGGTTTATTTTTGCAACGCTAAACTCAAGCATAAGTCACATTAGAGCTTGCATTTTCAAAGAGAAGAATGCAAGTGAATTTAGCTATTGTGTTTGAGGCACAAAATTAAAACACAAACAAAACTGTGGGAAGAAAGACAGGGAAAGAAGGGCCTAATATGAGTAACAAGCCTGAGGTAATGCTTTTTGAGAAGACACAGGAAAAGAGAAAAATAAAAATAGTAAATAGTGGTTGATAAGGTTAAAACAAGGCAGGCTGCTTTCTTTAAACATGACAGGAAATAAAGAGATCATTTGACGGCAATCCTCCTATATAAAAAAAAAGGCTAATATGCAAATCAACCAAATGGCAGAATGACCGGTCGCTATGACGTGCACTGACCAAGCTCGATGCAGGTGCTTCCCCCTGGTGGTCAGTGTGTTCCCACAGGAGGAGCGCCGCTCAGCCAGAAGCCGGGCTCAGGGCTGGTGAGTGTGGCGGTGGTGAGAGCCTTTCCTGCGTCCACAGCAGTGCTACAGACCCTAAGGGGGATGTCCAACTGCCGGCTTAGGCCCACTCCCCACAGTGGAACATCCCCCGAAGGGTTGCGGATGACGAGAGGGTGCAGGCTGGGCTGAAGGACTCACTCCTCCCCCAGTGCATGACTTTTGTGCACCAGGCCTCTAGTAACAAATACGAAATCAACTTCTGCTTCCAGACAAGATGGTGTAGAAGAAACTGAATGCACCCTCCTGTCTAAACAGCAACAACAACACAACACATGAAACACAGTTTTCAAGTCATTTCCACAAGCCATGAAGGACAGCAAACCTTGAGAACCAGAACACAAACGAGGGCCCTTGGTTAACCATGCTCACCTCCCTGAGGGAATTTCCAGGCCACAGCACAGCGGGGGGAAGGCGGGGGGGGGGGGGAGAGCCAGCAGACTCCCTAAGCCACACACAGAGCTGAGCATCTGGTGGGTCAGGTGATAAGAATCTTCAGGCCAAGTCCTGGAAAAGGGGCGCTACATGGAGAAGGAACTCTGGGGTCTGCATAGGATCTTTCTTGGGGACTCACCCAGCACTGACCCACACTTGTGTGTGAGGAACGTGCCAGAGGCCAGAGAAACAAGGATTGGATGGAATTAGCATGGAGCTTCCCAACATCATCATCATCAGTGACATTTTAGATGAAAAAGAAAAATCCCCTTTTGTTGGGGGTTGATCCGATAGTAGGATGTTTAGCAGCAGTGCTGGCCTCTACCCACGAGATTCCAGCAACACCCCTAGTCACATCAATAAGACATATCTTCAGCCATTGCCAGCTGTGCTCTGGGGGCAAAATTGTCCCCTGAAGCGCCCCTGAATTACAGAAAGCAGTAGCCGGAGCTCACCCAAGGCCATGAGCACTGTACTAGTACATTCCCACCAGCCAGAATGGAACCGGCTCCTAATGTATTAATTAGGCAAGGCACGCAGAAAGGTCTGACCTTGGCTGTGCAGAATAAAAACCACTAGACAAACCATAGTTCTGGTTCCACCTGAACATCTTAAATGCAAAACCAGAAAGGGGCAAACTGTTCAAAGTATCTTAACTGCCCCATGGGAAACCCAATCATATAGCAGGAATACAAAAATACCCAGCACTCACATCAGCCATCCAATCAAATACTAGCAGTGTGCCAAGACGCAGGAAAACAATGAAGAGACAATCAATCAGTAGGACCCGACTCAGAACTGATACGGGTGTTAGAATGAATAGACAGGAAAATGAAAACTGTTATTTTAAAATCACTCCATATGATCAAACACTGAATGGAGACTTGGAAGATATATTTTTTCTAAAAAAAAGACCCAAATCAAATTTCTTGAGATGAAACTACCATGTGCAAGGTGAAAAATGCAGTGGGTGGGGCGAAAGGCAGACTAGAAACTGCAGAACAAAAGATTAATTAATGAAAGGTAGAGCCACAGAAACTACACAAAATGAAGCACAGAGAAAGAGAATAAATAAGTAAATGAGAGGTGGCACTACTTCAAGAGGCCAAGATGTAACTGGAGACCCTAAAAGAGAAATCAGAGAGCAGTGAGCATAAAAGTGTTTAAAAAAATAAATGAAAAACTCTTAAGTAAACACTACAAACCCACAGATCCAGAAGATCAACCAACCCTAAGTACTGAAAAAAAGTAAAAAATATATATATATAAATAATAAATTACCCCAAGGTATTTTATTCTTATTAAAATTTTCAAAGCCAGTCATTGAAAGGTCTAGAAAGCAGACACAAGGAAAAGGCATATCGTATACAGAGGTTCTCACTGGAAAGAATAGAAGACAGCAGTAGAGAAACACCTTCACAGTACTGAAAAAAACGGTTAGCCTACATATCTATACCCAATGAAACTATCTCTCAGAAATGAAGGTGGAATAACTGTCTTCACAGACACACTGAATTGGCTCTCATTACAAGAGCTGTAATGGAAGTCCTCCCGGCAGAAGGAAAACGACATCAGAGAGAAACACAGATCTACACAAAGGAACAAACTGCCCTGGGGATAGCAGCTACCTGCGTAAACTTATCAGATATTTTTCTTATTACATAAATCTCTTTAAAAAGACAGATGACCGTGCCCAAACCGGTGTGGCACAGTGGATAGAGTGTAGGCCTGCAGACTCAAAGGTCCCAGGTTCCATTCTGGTCAAGGTCATGTACCTTGGTTGCGGGCACATCCCCGGAGGGGGTGTGCAAGGGGCAGCTGGTTGATGTTTCTCTCTCGTGGATGTTTCTGACTGTCTATCCCTCTCCCTTCCTCTCTGTGAAAATATCAATAAAAATATATTTAAAAACAAAGACAGATGAGCATTTACAGAAAATCATAATTATGGTGGATGTTGTAATGTATGTGTGACTAAAATGTATTGTTACAGCCTAAAGGAAGGAAGGGGAGGAACAAAAGTACGCCACAGAAAGGTTTGCACACTACTGGTGAAGTGGCATAATACATCTAAAGGTAGATTGTGTTCTGTTAAGGGTGTACACTTTTAACCCTAAAGCCATCAGGAAATAAAAGCAATAAGTTAGAGTGAATAAGCCCACAATTAAAGAAACAATGGGATCTTAAAAAGGAAGAAGCATCAAAACAATCAACTCATCCAAGGAAGGCAGGGAAGGAGGGAGGAAGAACCCACAGGGCAAATCCTATAGGAGCAGCACAGTTGTCAGACTTAACTCTAACCAGGCCAATAGTCACCTTAAATGTAAATGGTTAAACAGAGATGTTCAGACTGAATAACAAACGTATATGCTGCTTCCCAGAAACATGCTTACATACCAAGACACAAGCATGTTAAAGGAAAACCTAACCTTGATGGCCAAATGCCCACAGTGCTGGGGCAGAGGGAGTGAGGAGGCGAGGCCAGCGGGCACCTAGGGGCCGGAGTACAGCTTCACAGGGCTGGCTGGCATTTCATTCATGTTCTACCAGTAACGGGCGACCGATGGGTAGTTTTACGCGGGGCACTGCCGTGATCAATCGCGTTCACAGTTGGGAAACAAACCACTCCCTGGCTGAAGGGCGGAGGGCAGCGAAGAGGGGGGTCTGGAGCGGAAGCAGGAACACTTATAGGCAGGTTTTTGCAGATGTCCAGGCAAAAAAAGGATATCTTGGACGAGGAGATTTAGAGAAGTGGATAGACATGGGGGTGGGGTGGGGGTGGGGCAGCAATGCTGTGATAGGCCGGAAGGAGAGAGAAAAAGGAGAGTTGAGGACTACCAGGTGGCTGGCTGGAGGCCTGGTGAGATAGGCGAGGGGCCAACTCCTGAGACAGGGAGAACAGGAGGTTGTCCCTAAACACAGTTTAATGCACACTCCCAATTCTTGTTTTCCTTTCATGTGAAACATGTATTAAACAGTTATATTTATTCTTTGTGAAAAATAGAAAATACAATTAATTGCCCTAAAATATCTAAAATTGTTGCACTCAACATTTTTCAGACTTTTTCTGTGCATATGTGTGTAAATGTATGTGTCATATATATATTTAATATAGATGACCTTGCAATCCATTTTTACTTAACATATTGTGAATGTGTTCATGTGAGCCAATTCATGTATGTCTTTAATAAATAATAAATAGGCAGCTTATTGTTTCAAAACTCAAAATTCTTCTTTACATTCATTATCCTGGATAGCAAGTAGGCAAACATAGCTAATGAAACGAATAGGAGAACATACTAAAATAGCTACCGAATAAGTGAAAGCTGGAAAATCTTAATTGGAAAATATATAGAACAGTGCCTTAGGCTATAAGAAAAGTAGCTTAAATCTGATCAAATCATTAAAAATTCTCTCAAAATTATTTATATGTAGAAGGAAAAGAAAACTGGAAAAGATCAAAAAAGAAAAAAAATATGGACAATCAGACTAATTTACCCAGTAATGGAAGGTGAGGATATATTCTTATCTATACTAATAAAACCCTAGATGTCCCTTGCACCCATGCACAAAGCCCTCATGTCATCACAAAATGGCCACCCACATCATCACAAGATGGCCATCTACACGTTGTCACAAAGATGGCCACCACAAGATGTCCACCACAAGATGGACAGCAGGGGAGGACAGCTGTGGGCAATCGGGTTGGCAGGAGAGGGCATATGGGGGCTACCAGGCCTGCAGGAAAGGGCATTTGGGGGTGAGATCAGGCTGGCAGGGGAGCAGGAAGGCATCAATCAGGCCAGCAGGGGAGTGGTTAGGGGGTGATCAGGCTGTCAGGCAGAAGCAACTAGGGGCAATCAGGCAGACAGGCAGGCAGGCAAGTGGTTAGGAGCCAGCAGTCCCAGATTGTGAGAGGGATGTCCCAGATTGGAGAGGGCGCAGGCTGGGCTGAGGGACACCGCCCCCCCCCAAGCCCTGTGCATGAATTTTGTGCACCAGGCCTCTAATTTAAAAGGAAAAAGCAATTCATTTGCATAGTTGAAATTAAAAGTGATTGCTTCTCCTGATAAAAATGTATGGACAACAGTAATATAACACAGGTCACAGCAATATTTGCTAATACCTAGTTTATGGCTACCATGGCAGGAATAACTTAGGGAAAAGACCATACTCTCCAGACTTAGAATAGAAAGGAACTTTCTTACTTGAGAATCCAATACAGCTGAGCCCAAAGCAGCTTCCTCACCGTGCAGATCTGTAAAGTGTAAATAGCAGCTCTCAATTTGTCTGGCTGCCTGGACCAACCAATATCCATCATATTTAATTAAGCATTTTTATGATGATTTAATCCAGAACCCCTAATCCACTCGATTCTCCTGTGCTTCAGCATGAGCCAGGGCTTTGAAAATTTTTGCCAAAAATACTATCTAGTTGACAAGAAAAATCAAGCAAACACTATGTGTCATGCAACTGATACTGGGTTTTCCAAATGGCCTTCAATATACACCAGGTAGCCCAGCTGGTGTGAGTCAGGAGCCACAGTTCCATTCTTGGTCTCCAGTTATGGGCTGCATCCCCAGTGTGGGGTGTGAAGGAGGCATCCAATCAATGATTCTTTCTCACATTGTTGTTTCTATCTCTCCCTCTTCCTTCCTCTCTGAAATCAATAGAATCATATTTAAAAAAACTCCCATCTTTTTAAAAAAAAAATGCGCGCGCACGCGCGCACACACACACACACACACACACACACACACACGAGGTGAAAAACAAAACAAAACTGTAGACAACTCTGATGTCATTTCATGTGCTGTTCTGATTGACCGGCATCAGGAACTGCCCTGTACCTTCAAATGGAGTAAATACGAGACACTAATCAAAGTTTTCAAGTCAGACAACCAGCATGGTGAGGCCGGACCCACACTCCCACATGGTGCCCTTCCACTTATTTTTTTGAAAAGGTGTCAAACTGTAAGATCTGTGTAGCATTATCTCCACATTCAACCCTTTAGTCATAATGAGAGGGACAAAGAATCAAGCCTCCTCAGTGACTTGCAAACAACTACAGCTCGCTCCTCCACGAGAGTGACTCAGAAATGACCTGGCGACAGCAGGGAGTGCTGCATGCAGGGGAGGCGCTTCCTAAAGGAAGAGCTGATGTTATTTCCCTAAGTGCAGGGCAGATGCCTCTCTTCAGAGTGGACATAAAAGCTCTGAGATGAATTATTAATTTCAATCTTGATTATTTATTGAGTGCTTAAAATATGCCAGGTGCTTCACATACGTGACCTCACTGAGGCCTCAAAGCAACCTTGCCGGGTAAGAAGCATAGACCCCATTTTCCCATGAAATTCACGGACCGCCCCAAGGACACATCTGGAAGCACCCGGGCGGAATTTGCACACATTCCAGTTTAATTCCAAAGCTGCACTTTTAACCACTCAACTCTACTTCCAAATCTCAGAACCAAAAGAGAATCTAATCAATTAAAACACGATCTCACTTATGTGTGAAATCGAATGAACAAAATGAATTTACCAGCAAAATAAGGCCCAAAGCATGGAGGCATGGAACATACTGACAAACCTTGACCTGGGAGGATGAGAAGAGATAAATCAAAGAAATAATATACTTACTAGAGGTCCAGTGCATGAAATTTGTGCATGCTTAGGGTCCCTAGGCCTGGCCAGTGATCAGGGCTGATCTGTGGGGCAACTGGTGGGGCAATTGAGGGACCCTCACTGGTACCTGCCTTGGCCTGCCTGGTGCTGCCCACTCACCAGCCCCACCACGGTCACCTCCCTCTACAGGGTGACTGGTGGGGCGATTGGGAGGGCCTCCCGCTGGCACCTGCCTTGGCTGGCCTACTGCCTGTAGTCTATGGGCATCTCTTGCATTGAGTGTCTGCCCCCTGGTGATCAGTGTGCATCATAGCAACTGGTCCTCCACTATTCATTCCACCATTCAGTCAGTTTGCATATTAGGATTTTATTATAAAGGTCTAGATGCCCAGTGCACGAATTCATGAATGGGTGGGGTCCCTCAGCCTGGCTGGTGATTTGGGCCTCTTGGGGCCCATCAGAGCAGGCTGGCAGTGGGGAGGGACCACAGGAGGTTGGCAGACCACATAAGGTTGGCTGTGGGAGCACACTGACCACCAGGGGGCAGCTCCTGCATTGAGAGTCTGCCCATGGGTGGTCAGTGCGTGTCATAGCTACTGGCTGGTCATCCAGTCATCTGGTAGTAACAGTTCCTTGGGCTTTTATATATACAAATAGGCATAGCCCATGGACTCAGGCAATAGGGTAGTGAAGACCTGGCAGTGAGTAGAGGGTGGGAGGAGGAGGATAAAGGGGGGGAGATGGGAGATATCTGTAATACTATCAACAATAAAAAATATATTTACATTTTTTTTAAGTTGAGAGAGATAGAGAAATAAAAGCAAAAGTTGGACAGACTGTGCCAAGATGTCAACAGATCCATATTAACAAACTGAATCGAGGCTGTGCTATGAAAACACCATAATTTTATATGCAGAGACCCCAGGACTGGGGAGGCCAAAGGGAAAGGCGAGGGAAACTCAACTGAGGAGTAAGAGAGGAGGAAAGTTCAAGTCCAAGTTAAAAAGATAATAAACTGGACATATTTGTAAGCTTCTTCAGGGAAAAGACAATTAAGAAAGAAATAGACAATACCTCATGGTGACAGGTGTCACAGAGAACACTGTCACAGTTCTCTGTGCTTGTCTGCCACCCCATGTGCCATAGTTACCAAGGGGGTGCAGATCACCTACATCACCCACATCCTTACATCACCTACATCCCCACATCCCTACATCACCCACATCCCTACATCCCTACATCCCTACATCACCTACATCCCTACATCACCTATATCCATACATCCCTACATCCCCACATCCCTACATAACCCATTTTCCTACATCCCTACATCACCTACATCCCTACATCCCTATATCTCCTACATCCCCTACATCCCTACATCACCCACATTCCTACATCACCTACATCACCTACATCCTTACATCCCTACATCCCCACATCCCTACATCACCCACATCCCTACATCATCTACATCACCCACTTCCCCTACATCATCTACATCCCTACATCACTCACATTCCTACATTATCTACATCACCTACATCACCTACATCCCTATATCACCCACATTCCTACATCATCTACATCACCTACATCCCCTACATCCCCTACATCCCCTACATTACCTATATCACCTATATCACCTACATCCCTACACCACCTACATCCCTACATCCCCTACATCCCTACATCACCCACATCCCTACATCATCTACATCACCCACTTCCCCTACATCACCTACATCCCTACATCACTCACATTCCTACATTATCTACATCACCTACATCACCTACATCCCTACATCCCCACATCCCTACATCACCCACATCCCTACATCCCTACATCCCTACATCACCTACATCCCTACATCACCTATATCCATACATCCCTACATCCCCACATCCCTACATAACCCATTTTCCTACATCCCTACATCACCTACATCCCTACATCCCTATATCTCCTACATCCCCTACATCCCTACATCACCCACATTCCTACATCACCTACATCACCTACATCCTTACATCCCTACATCCCCACATCCCTACATCACCCACATCCCTACATCATCTACATCACCCACTTCCCCTACATCACCTACATCCCTACATCACTCACATTCCTACATTATCTACATCACCTACATCACCTACATCCCTATATCACCCACATTCCTACATCATCTACATCACCTACATCCCCTACATCCCCTACATTACCTATATCACCTATATCACCTACATCCCTACACCACCTACATCCCTACATCACCCACATTCCTACATCACCCACATTCCTACATCATCTACATCACCTACATCCCCTACATTACCTATATCACCTATATCACCTACATCCCTACACCACCTACATCCCTACATCACCCACAGTCCTACATCACCCACATTCCTACATCATCTACATCACCTACATCCCCTACATTACCTATATCACCTATATCACCTACATCCCTACATCACTTACATCCCTACATCACCTATATCCCTATATCTTTACATCACCTACATCCCTACATCATCCACATCCCTACATCACCTACATCACCCATATCCCTACATCACCTACAGCACCTACATCCATACATCACCTATATACCTACATCACCTACATCCCTACATCACCTACATCCCCTACATCACCTACATCCATACATCACCTATATCTCTACATCCTACATCACCTATATCCCCTACATCACCTACATCCCTACATCACTTACATCACCTACATCCCTACATCCCTACATTCTTATATCACCTACATCACCTACATCCCTATATCAGCTACATCACCTACATCCCTACATCAGCTACATCACCTATATCCCTACATCACCTACATCCCTATATCCCTACATTCTTATATCACCTACATCACCTACATCCCTATATCAGCTACATCATCTACATCCCTACATCAGCTACATCACCTATATCCCTACATCACATACATCATCTACATCCCCTACATCCCTATATCACCTATATCACCTACACCCCTACATCATCCACATCCCTACATCACCTACATCCCTACATCACCCACATTCCTACATCACCTACATCCCTATATCACCTATATCACCTATATCCCTACGTCACCCACATCCCTACATCACCCACATCCTTACATCACCTACATCACCGCCCGTATTTCTCTGAATACATGCGCTTCTCTTACATTGGTTTCCAAGAGGTTCAGGGGGAGCAGACTCCAATCCTGGGAGAAACCACACAGAAGCTCAATGGTTGGTTCAGGAATGGACATGTGACCTAATTCAGACCAATCAGATCAGCTCCAGAACAGGTGACAGAGCTACTGGGGATGTGCGCACTCAAAACCTGTGAATGTGGAGTTGCTAATCTGGGAAAATAAAGGCCAGGGGCCTGTTTTCGTTTGTCACTGTGTAAAATAGGCCATCCTACCACTGTACATCGAGGAGAACAAACTGGGGGGAGAGGAGGAAGAGAGAGAGAGAGAGAGGGAGAGAGAGAGAGAGAGAGAGAGAGAGAGAGAGAGAGAGATGGATAAGTGATTTTGAAGCAACAAGCTCTTACCCTGACTTTTAAACTAAAACAAATCTCTGCTAACACAACTTGGGAGGAGACACTGCAGGCTTTCGACCAGACAGGCCTATTGTCTGACGTCCAGCTCCACAATTCACAATTAATGTGACTCAGGACCTTGGTCAGGTTATTAAATTCCCCGAGGTTTCGCTTCCTGAACTTCATTCCCCAAAATGCATATGGCAGTATCCTTTTTATGGAGATACTGCGAGGATGAAATGAAATACAGTTTTAAAAGCACAGCCTTTGGCACATGACATACGATGGACTTGATAAGAACCCCTTATTCTAATTAAATTCAACAACATTGTCCAGTGTCCAAGAATAATGTCAGTGTCATTACGCTTATGGGAGGAAGCTGGGATGGGGAGTGAACTAAGGCTCTGTCCTTTTGGGTGAGAACAGGGGGTTACACGTCCGCAGTGAAACCGGTATTTTGCTAAAATGTCTGAATGGAATTCGGGTCTTGAATTTTTATGAGCTTATTCAGAAACGCTCTGTCATCCAATGGGACAGAAGTGGTTCCCACACTGATAACATCAAAATGAGCTCGTCTGTAACGTTATCCAAATGTGGGTGTCTGGGTCGCGGAAGGCAGTAGGCAAACAGGAAGGGCTTTCAGGAGGCCAGTGAGACTGATTGAGAGTCTCCAGATTCAAGAATGATGTGAGGTTTATTTTAGTAGCAAAATGAGGAGAGCTGATAACTTACCCACCAACCAGTATTTGGAGAAGGGATACATGCCTCTGTAACCCACAGACAAAGAATAAACATAGCCTTGTCTCCTGCCCACCAGATAGTTTTCTTTTCTTTTTTAAATATACTTTTATCAATTGAGAGAGAGAGAGAGAGAGAGAGAGAGAGAGAGAGAGAGAGAGAGAGAGAGAGACTCATTGATTGGCTGACTCCTGGACACTCCCCACTGAGGACAGAGCCCACAACCCGGGCCCGGGGCCTGACCGAGAAGCGAACCGTGACCTCCTGGTTCCTAGATGGAAGCTCAGCCCCTGAGCCACGCCAGCTGTGCTCCACTAGCTAGTTTTCATCTCAGTCTCAAAACCAGCCAAGCAGTCCCTTTCCACAGACCCCGGAAGCAGGGAATTGCAGTTGGTCAGCACTGGAGGTGAGGGTCTCCCTCCACAGGCACCTCCCTGTGCAATGAGGAGGGAGATGGGGACCCAGAGATCCACAGCCCCCTCTCCCCCAGAAGGGTGATGCTCCAGGGAGAGGAGATCCATTCCCGGTTGCTTCAGGATTTCAAACACCTGTGTCCAGTCCTGCTGTTCGATTCTCGCCGAGAACGAAGGAGAACGGGTTGTGAGCCGCGGAGCCGGCAGGGCTGGGTCAGATCTCTGGATGTGGTCCCCTCGGGTCTGGCCAGAGGACCGATGGGCCCGCAGCCCATCTGGCACACAGTCTGTGCGCCGGCTCTAGAGAATTTGAGTCTCTTTCTCCTCTTCCCTCCGTGGTGTTTCTTGTTTGCACGTAAACAAACCTCAGGCAACACCATCAGGATGTATAAACACGCTTGACTGGGCACGGCCTCACCCAGGAATAGAAGGCGTTGACGCCTCAGGTGAAGGCCCTCACCTTGAAGTGCAGGTGGATAACCCACTCAAATGTGGTGACTTACAGAAGGCCAGCCAGAGAGCCCAGGAAAAACAGGAAAAGTGTGTCCCCTTAGGATCTTCTGAATGTTTATATCGTCAGGCAAATATGTGCATCCTATCTAATAAAATAGTAATATGCAAATTGACCATCACTCCAACACACAAGACAGCTGCCCCCATGTGGACACAAGATGGCTGCCACAAGATGGCCAGCAGGGGAGGACCGTTGAGAGGTTCCAGGCCTTCAAGAGAGGGCAGTTGTGGGCTATCAGGCCAGCAGGGGAGGGCCGTTGGCAGGGACCAGACCTGCAAGGGAGGGCAGTTGTGGGCGATCAGGCCTGCAGGGAAGGGCAGTTAGGGGTGACCAAGCCTGCAGGGGAGAGCAGTTAGGAGCAATCAGGCTGGCAGCAGTTAGGCATCAATCAGGCTGGCAGGGGAGTGGTTAGGGGGTGATCAGGCTGGCAGGCAGAAGCTGTTAAGGGCAATCAGGAAGGCAGGAAGGTGAGCAGTTGGGAGCCAGCAGTCCTGGATTGGGAGAGGGATGTCTGACTGTCCGTTTAGGCCTGATCTCAAGGGGTCCCAGATTGGAGAGGGTGCAGGCTGGGCTGAGGGACAACCCCCCTCCCCCCCCATGTACGAATTTCTTACACCATGCCGCTAGTCCTTTATAAGGTTCATAAAGGGTTTTATGGGTCAGGTACACCTGGCTGGACCTCGCCTTGTAGGGGCACCTGCCTTGTTGTGGGATTAGTGCTGCTTCCCAGCCCAGCATCCCCAGGACGGAGCTGTATTTGCTTAAAGGAGGCTCCTTTCCATAATTAGCACAGACCCTAGATTCAGCGGCCCAATCAGAAACGTGGCTTTCCTGCCATTCCCAGGGGGAGTGAAGTGCCCAGGCACAGGCCGCCATGCACCCGCACAGCAGAGGGAAGTGTCCATGGGTGTCTGGTGCAGTAGGCCTCCTCCAGCGCCCCTCCTGGCCACAGAAGGGCAGTGCAGGCACATGTCCTGCAGGCACAGGAGAAATTCAGGTTCCCTGGTTTCCAGCTGGCTGCCTGCCAAGTCCAGAAGCTGGGCTGTTGCCACTGTTTGTACCTTGAGGATATCTAGACAATTGTTAAAGAGCCACCTTTAACCACGGCTACCTTTCCAGGTAAACCAGTCAATGGTGGGCACTCAATATGCATTAAACTGCAACAATAATTCGGCATCAGTCAATTTGGCCCGTGTTTCTTGAAAGCAAGGCATTACTAAAACGCACTGGTCACTGCTGAGCACATATGACCTCATTTTGGCAAGTGCGGCTTCGCTTTAAGAAATAATTGAACTTGCTATTCATCTCATTATAAAATAGTTGGATATCAGTTTAGTTAGAGTTACAACCCATATGCCAGGAGGGTTTTCAAATTAATTTGGATGGAGCGCTAGGGCAAGGACTGTACTGTACAAAACACCTTCCGCTTTCCCATCACCTTCCCGACTGGGCACAGCAGGCTGTCCTAGGCCTGCAGGGGGTCAATTAGCACTGATTACAATAATTACTTTGCATAATGGACACCTGTCACCTATGAACTTGAGACGACGAGCCTAATTTCATGTGAGTCACCAAGCGGTGATGACTACTAGCTGTAATGGGTCTACGTTGCACCCCTTCTTCCCACCCTCTGCCCCCTGCACCATTTCCACTGTCCTCGATGTACACGCACGTGCACACACACACACACACACACACACACACACATACAGTGATGCCACTATGCCCAGAGTCAGCGTGGACGTAAAGACCTCCATGTTCTGTGTGGGAAGCAGCGGCCTTTCCTGGGATCGCTCCTGCAGCAGACAGCAGGAAGCGCGGCGTGCGGAATCTGTTTTAATTGCGCTGATGGAAATGAGGCTTTGGGGTCATGTTAGGGAGCGTTAACTGAGAGATCCAGCTAGGCTTTCCGCAGCCTGCGGCCCTGTAAACCGTTATGGGAAATTGCAGCATTCAATCGAGTAGTTTCAACACTGAGGTCCCCAAAGGCTTATTACCATGTGGCAACATGATGCCCATTTCAATGAATGCACATAACGCTGTCTTGCTCTTACACTTCACCTGCAGATCCTCTCCGGTAGGTACAACTGGTCAACCCTGGGACTCTAGGCTGAGAAAGCCCCCCCCGCCCCCCCCCACCGGAGGCGAGTTACCGTGTGTCACTGGCCGAGGACCTCAGTTGGTGGCGATGTCACTCGGGTGGGTTCGGAAAAGCATGGGTATCAGTCTAATAAACACTAATTAGAAATGCACAGAAAATGCCCCAATTGATATTGGTTAATTTCCATTAAAAACTTTGGTGATAAACTCTCCACGAGGAATGCATCCAGGTGATTCGGGAAAGTAAGTATGTAGATTAACTTATGATCATAACATACTGACCAGTGTATTCTAATTTATAGACATTCACATGTATGTTCTTGTAGCAAGTTGGCTGTAAAGACCTGGCTTCCTTAGCATGAGCCACTGCAAACAGAAAACGTGTCTCCAGTGTAAGGGTGGCTCCCTCGGGGACCGTCCTTCTCCTCCTCGGGCCCTGAGCCAGGTCTAGGGAACTTGGGTGCTGAAAGGGACAGATGAGGCAGATCCCTGCTGCCTGACACGGCCGGACCCTGTTATGAAACATCTAGGCAGACGGGGCAGACTAAGGAGCCCAAAGTGGTTGCTATTGATTCGGCCTTAGCAGGCCCTGCCACCCCCTCAGGGCGTGGGTCAGGCCCAGGCTGGTCAGATCTGTAGAACAGGGGAGGGGGTAACAGTGTTACGGGCCTGCCTTTCTCTCCCGTGTTGTGTTCCTGAACTGTAGGATCTATGGTAGCAACCACTTGCCTGGAAGGCTGCATGAAGCGGGCTCCTGAGAAGTAAGCCCCCGGCACCAAACTGGTGCTGGGTCTTCCTGCCAGGCTCCATACTTGGTTTGGAATTCAATACAATGGTGGGAGTTATCCTTCCATCCTAGGCCGAGGCAGAGCAGAGCAGTGTTGCAGAAGCAAACGGTGCCACTAGCAGCCAGAACGAAGACCCAAAGCAGAAGATTTAATTGGACAACCGTAGTGAAGGAGGACAACCTGCAGCTGGAACGTCTGTGACCTGAATGCCATCGGAACACAAGTTCTGGATGAAACTCTCTGCCTTCGGGTGCATGGCTCCTAGAGAGGACGTTCTGTGGGTCTGATCACACCTCATTGTCTAGTTCAGCAAACTCTCTGTGCTTGGCACACAGAAATGCTACACATTTTGGTGGAAGAAAAGGCTCCAAATAACACTAAAATTCCACACATCACTCCATCATGTCAACAGTAAATCACTGCCTTCTGGTCAGTGATGGAGGAAGAGCAGTTCCGATTACTCACACCTTCGTGGGAGGGCCCTTCAGGACTTGGTGTCTGTGACAACCCACTGCTTTGGGGGCAGAGCTGCCTGGGGCCCTGGCCATTTCCTCTTCTACACAGTCAACATGGCGTGCTCACAGGGCTAAACAAAAATATAGTGTTTGCAGTGGAAGAGATCAGATCAACCAGTGAACTTGTATGCAGGTATGCATAACCCATGGGCACAGACAATAGGGTGGTGAAGGCCTGGGGTCGGGGCAGGGGCAGGCTGGGAGAGGTTAGTGGGAGACAAAGGGGACATATGTAATACTTTCAACAATGAAGATTTTATATATATGCCAGAGACCTGTTGCACGAAGATTTGTGCAATAGTCTTTCCTTCCCCTGGCTGCTGACAAGGATGTGTCTGACTTCCTATCACTCGCCTTTCCTCTCTGTAAAAAATCAATATAGATAAGCCAAGAGGAGATGTGGTGGGCACCCTCCATTAGTCAGAGTGCCGACTGGCCCGGGGACAGCTCAGGTCCTCACACCTGGGCACCCGGCTCCCGCAGGGAGAAGTCTGTCTGCCCACGTGGGAATGAGAAGGATGCCCAAAGCGGGCACTCTCAGGCGAAGACGCCTCTCAGCGAACAGTTCTGAGAAGCCATGGCCCTCCTTTCAGTCCGAACTGGTGAAATCCTCGTTCCTCACATGCTCTTTTTCCTCTGTTAATCCTCACCTAAGGACATTTTTCCATTGATTGAAAAAAAAAGTTTAGAGAAAGTGAGAGAGAGAGAGACAGAGACAAATATCGATGTGAGAGAAACACATCAAGAGGTTGCCTCCTGCACAAGCTCTGACCAGGGCCCAGGCCAGGGAGGAGCCTGCAATCAATGTACCTGCCCTGGACCATAATCTAACCCGGGACCCTTCCGTCCACAGGCTGACTCCCTATCCACTGGGCCAAACTGGGGAGGGCTCAGATGCTCTTTATTTTTATTTTTTTATTTTATTTTTTTTAATATATTTTTATTTATTTTTTACAGAGCAGAAGGGAGAGGGATAGAAAGTCAGAAACATCGATCAGCTGCCTCTTGCACGCCCCCTACGGGGGATGTGCCCGGAGCCAAGGTACATGCCCTTGACCGGAATCGAACGCGGGACCTTTCAGTCTGCAGTCCGATGCTCTATCCACTGAGCCAAACCGGTTTCGGCATCGAACCCGGGACCTTTCAATCCTCAGATGCTCTTTAAATACTGACCTCAGTCCGGCCAGTGCGGCTCAGTGGTTGAGCATGAACCTATGAGCCAGGGGTCACAGTTCGATGCCTGGCCAGAGCACATGCCCAGGTTGCAGGCTCGATCCCTCGTGTGGGACATGCAGGAGGCAGCCGATTACTTATCCCCTCTCATCATTGATGTCTCTATCTCTCGCTCCATCTCCCTTCCTCTCTGAAATAAATAAAAATATATTTTAACAATTTGCTTTTTTCAGAACCAGTTTCTTGGCTTCCAGTTTTATCTTTCCTTTTACCATTACTCTGGGTCAACCATAATGAATGATGTTTCCATTTAATTTTTTTTTTTATAATTGGGGAAATGTTTACTTACAAAAATCTGCTTTATAGTCAACTTTATGCTTTAGAGGCCCGTTGCACGATATTCGTGCAAAAATAGGCCCTCCTTCCCCTGGTTGCAGTTCCAGCCGCCCGGGAGCCGGCAAGTCCTCACTTCTGTCTGGAGCACCACTCCAGTAGCTGCCTCTGCCGCCCCTCTTCCCCTCATAGCAGGCTTCACTCCACTCCAAGCCTGTGTATGCAAATTAACCTCCATCTTTGTTGGGTTAATTTGCACGCTCACTTTGATTGGCTGTGGGCGTAGCAGAGTGATGGTTAATTTGCATGTTTCTCTTTTATTAGGTAAGATCATTTTCAAAGAAGAAAACGATCATTTTAGAAGACTCTCATTTTAGAAGACTCTTCCATAGTTACAGTGAGATGGAACAGTTTTTTATTTTGGAATTGCAAGCAGGTAAATACCACCTTTTAAAAAAGACATGCCTATTTAAAAAATTTGAATTTTTTAGAATCTCCTAACCAATACAAGTGTATATTTTATTTCAATAAAGAGGTAACTTCAACATCTCCTTTTATTTATCAAGTTTTACCAGTGGACGTAATAAACACTTGAAAGTTTGTAATTATTAAAATTGTAATTGAGTCACAGAACTACAGAGATATCAAAGAAACTAAATCTTAAATTACATATTTTGTGTCATCTTTAACAAATTATGGCACCCTTAAGAAAACCTCTCTTACCTCTCTGATACAGGTACGTAAAGCCTATTTGAATGATAACTATTTCAGTGACCACTATTAGAACAAGCAGCTTCGCTCTTAAAACATTTCAGTATATTGGGACATGGTGGTGCAACAGAAAACAACTCCAAATATGGAGTCTTAAAATGCATAATTATTGAGATTATAAAATATTTCAGTGGAATACTTCCATGACAAAATTCTCCTATTCAAACATTTAAATCCATTCCCCCATGATTCAGTTACAGAGAAAAGCATGAAAGTGAATTAACCAGGTGAAAACTTGGAATTCATTTAATGCATTTTTCTTTATGCTTCCAAGATTAAAACCACGCAGAAATACAATACCAGGTCTGCGAAAAATGTTGTACTCTATGTTGTTCTGTTCAGATGAAAACGCTATCTGGATAGAATGGCAACTCAAATACAGGCAGAAACAAAATCCAGCTTTGCGTTTTGGCCTCTCTTTCCGTTCCCTTTTGACCCCCTACAACATACAGGCATAAACACATCTTTTCTCACCAACTTAAAGCAAACTTTATCTGGGAAACAAACATGAATACTTCTCATGTATATAGATTGTGTAACATACTGTTCACTAGGACTGAAAATGAACCTCAGGATAACTATTTTGAATCCGCAGTTCAATACACTCATTTTACCACACGGTACAATTTTCATTTGGCTGCCTGAAAATTAGTAATCTAGCCATACTGACAGGTCTGTAATACCCAAACTTTCACTATCTCAAATGTGTAGTGGCTACGCACACATACCACACACAGTCCACCTTCCCACTTTTTCCATTTAATTTTTTAAGAAAAAGGCATTCAGTTTGATGAATGGGAAAATATTGTGAAAAGAAGACTAGCTGTCACAGATTATGAAATATCACGATATGTCTTGCTCTTCAAATGATTACAGGCAAGCAGAGCGGCCTCCTGAGTAGTGGGAATGCTAGATAACTGGTGACTAAATATGTGACGGAGAGATGACCCCACAAAGAACGACCCCCGGGAACAGCTGCTTTCAGGCCCAGATGACTGACCCATTTTAACAGGACCTTCCCCTCCATGGGCATCCGCATACAGCCAAAAGGCTCACTCCTTTCACAAAGGAAGGAGCATGCAGATCACACACGTGGGAAGAACAGCGAGGCGGGACATTCGCATGCAAAAGGCCAAGGGAAAAGGGCTGTGGGAGAATTTCAAGGCCCATTCATTTTTTTATTTCTTTGGATGAATTACCTTCTTGCTAAGTTTTTGACAAGATAATCATTTTTCCAGGAAAAGGAAATGAAATAATCCAGTCTATGACACTTGGCTAGTAAGGTTGATGAAGCAACTTCTGGGCTTTTCAAAGAAAACGATTATTCGAGTGGTTGTTATTGTTTTTCATCCTCACCCAAGGACATGCTTAGAGAAAGAGGAAGGAGACAGAGGAAAAAGAAGGAGGAGGGCGGGGGGGGAGGAGGAGGAGAAGGGAGAAACACTGATCAATTGCCTTCCATGTGTGCCCCAACCAGGAATCAAACCCACAGCCCAGGGAAGTGCCCTGACTGGGATTTGAACCTGCATCCTTTCGGTGCATGGGATCATGCTCAAACAACTGAGCCACTGGCCGGACTCCAGTGGGATTTTAGACCAGCCTTCTCTCTCTGAACATTGAAGCCAAAAGGCACATTGATGTGCCTGAGGAAGTGCAGTGTCTGGAAGCATCCCTGGTTCTGCGTGTTCCCCACCTCCGTGTATCTTTCCTCTAGAGACCCAACACCACCCCGACTTCAGAGCCATAGGTTACACCGGCCCCCGCGCTGCAGTGCGGCCAGGCTGTCCCTGAAAAGGCTGCACATCCTCCACCTCCTCTCCGCAGGGCACCCGTTGCATTGCTTCGAAAGAGGCATCCTTCAAAGAGCAGACCAGGGGCGTGCTCTGTGCTAGAGGACACCCCCAGGGGCTCCACGCCCCCTGCTTCCGGAGGGGGTTTTCAAGATGCTCTTAAGCGTCCATTTCTCCTTCCTTCCACTGAGTATTCATGAGTTAAAAATAATTAAAGAACAGAATCTGAAGGTGACGGTAATATTTTCTAACTTTAACTTCAGCCTCTCTTCTAAATCTCATCCTGCTCACTATCAAAACGTAACGGGCTCTGCCAAAAAACAGATGGGGGATACGAAAGCTAATCATACAGGGGGAACTATATTATTATTTTTTATTTTTTAAATATATTTTTATTGATATCAGAAAGCAAAGGAGAGGAACAAAGAGAAACATCAATGATGAGAGAGAATCATGGATCGGCTGCTGCCTGCACATCCACACGTGCCATTGAGCCGGCAGCCCAGGCACGTGTCCCGACCAGGAATCGAACTGTGACCTCCTGGTTCATAGGTCAAAGCTCAACCACTTGCGCACACCACCGGGCCAAGTATATTATTTTTATAGATATTATTTAAAATATGCAAATGATTTCATGTAAACAAAGCTCTCCATGTTTACTTGCAGTGTGAAGAAGGAAGACATTTGGGGGACCCACAGAGAGGTGATGGATCCATGTAAGCCTTCGTTGTACATGACGGACTTTACCCCAATAGAAAAGGTCCTGCAACAGGGAAGGGGTTCTATGAAAACCAAGACAATGTGGGACCCAGCGAAGGGAAACATGCTTGTGGCTTATTCGTCTTCCTCACTCCTGGGGTTGGCTAGGCAGGAGATGCAGTCCTCTGCATTGTACTTTCTTTTTCTTTCTAAGGGGTAGCTTTCTCACTCAAAAGCAACAGAGGATGATAAATACAAGGAACACACATTTTCCTAAAAACAGCGAGGCTGGAAATACCAGGCCGAGAGAGATCAAAGGCCATTTCAAGCACAAGATGAAGTCAATTACGTCGGGATCCATCATTAGGTTGACTTGTGTATGAAATGAGAGCCTGTCATCAGGCTTCTATCTGTTTTGAAAATGTCACTGAGTGTGGGGAGAGCTTGCGGGTGCAGAATGGACGCTCTAGAATCTGTGCGAGGCAAATATACGGAATGAGCTAGAGTTTCTACAGCTGAGAAGACTCCCTCTGGGTATGCACACACATGGCAACTCAAAAACTATCAAGTGAACATGACTTACCCAGGTATACCCTAGCACATGTAAGACAAGAGAAAATTCACCTCCACTTCACTGGAGGCCACCTTCACCTCCCATTTCTGAGACCGAAGCAGGCATGAGCCATCACTACCCTGTCCACCTCACTGTCAACATCACCTTCTCGAGGTGTGTAATGGTGCTGCAGATCTGTGACCTGGTAACAAGCACCCAACCTCGCAATGACGTTATCTGTTGAAATAGGGGTCATCAGATCCCATAAAAACACAGAAAGGACCGTGTCAAGGGAATTGCTCGCCTCTTTTCGATCATATGGACCCAGAGATCCTTGTCCTTTTCAGTCAAGGTTTCTTCTCTCCCTCCTTTCCTTCCTTCTTTCCTTTTTTCTTTTTTTAAAAATATATTTTAGTGATTTTTTTTTTTACAGAGAAGAAGGGAGAGGGATAGAAAGTCAGAAACATTGATGAGAGAAAAACATCCATCAGCTGCCTCTTGCACAGCCCCCACTGGGGATGTGCCCGCAGCCAAGGTATATGCCCTTGACTGGAATCAAACCCAGGACCCTGCAGTCTGCAGGCCTATGCTCTATCCACTGAGCCAAACTGGTTTTGGCTTCCCTTTTTTCTTGGAGGAAAGGAACTATGTTAGCAAACAATGGCCCACTTGAATACAGCATATCTTCTACTGGGTCCGTGTCAAAATGGGAAACAGCCACCCTGCTTGTAGTGAAATGGAAGACACACCCTAACCATACACGGGCACCTGGCCCTTTCCAACCCACCCTCCAACCCCACTACCCTTTGCATCCTTAGTCATCAGTCACTTTTCAGTCATGTGACCACAGCAGGTAGCTGAACGTGCTCGCCCCTTCTCTAATATGGGGTGTAACAACACCTTGCCTTTCTAGAGGAAAGGGTTGGTGAAATAATCCTGAGGTTCCTGCTACCTCTAACGCCCACCGTTTAGAGATTTCTCAAGGACAGAGTGTTCCTTCCGAGTTTCTATGACCTTGGGCCACGGTAAGATGTTATCCTTCCTGTGAACACGAGCAGAGATAAGCAGCATGATGAACCTTCATCTGTTTTCCCATAGAAAGTGTTTGTTTCCTGATCTCATACGCTAAACTAAATTAATCACAGCCTGCAGTCTTTCACTAGAGAACCCAGGCTAGATCGAGTCACATTGTAAGAGCTAAAGCTGTATGCTAGCATGCCACGAAGGCGTCCCTCAAGGAGACTGCGTCGCAAATCTAGTTTTACAAAGAAGCGAACGCATGCCCTCGTATTGTGGGTCTTCCTCACTCTCAACAAGCGGTGGTTAATAACTTGCAGAAACTGGTTCAAGCACAATGTTGTCACAGATGACTTTGGAATGCCCCACTATTCTCCGTCCCCAGTGAGTCCTGCCCGCCAGTGCCACCCTCACACCGTCTCTGTCTCCATCGGCCACCTGCTGTGGCCAGTCCATCATCCCTCTGGTGCGCTTCGTTCTCCCCTCTTCATCATGACATTTCTTGCTCTCTCATTCCAATGCAGGCCTCCCAACCTGGCTATTCAACTCCAGATGCACTTCCCTGAACCCTCTCTCCGTCTCTCAGTCTGAGGTCCAACTATGGTGAGAGTTTTACTGAAAGTTTTGTTTCTTTGCGCTATCCACTTCCTGATAGTAGGAAAAGCTAACATGTGAGAATGTGTTCCTTGCTTAATGGGGAGAAATGCTTAACAGAAAATGACAGGATTTGGCCAAATGTGTCCCACTTTAGGGCAGCACCCAGATTAACAGGGGTTCAAATATTCGCCTTGAAGAGAGTCTACCAGGCAGTCCCTCTCCCTGAGAAGTCTTGGGGTGTCTCCCATGACGACATCACAGGCCCTCGGAGGAGCTTCTTGCTCGTTCATGCAGTTATTCACTCAACAGCTATTTCCCAGGTCCCTTGGTGTGCCAAGCACTGTGCTAGGTTCCGGGGTAGGATGGTGGGGAATGAGAGACAGCCTGTCCCGTGGAGCTTTTAGTTCAGTGCGGGCAACCCACAGGCAAATAAATACTGACAGATTGTGACAAGTGCTACGAAAATATCAGTTCCCGCATGGAGAGGAACTACGTGAGTGTGGTGGAGGGGGAGATGGAGTGATGCTTACCCTGAGACAGACAAGGAGGTGCTGTGATGGGGCCTGGAGAGAATCCAGAGCCAGGGTGGGTGCCACACACACCCTACCACGCAGAGGAGGCCAGAGAAAGGCCTGTCCCGGAGCGGAAGGCAGGAGCAACAGTTGCAGAGAGAGGAGCGGCATCATCCCACCGCCACTGAGTCCCACGCCTGGGACAGAGCAGCTGAGGTTCTGCTGGAATCATGATATCTACACTAATAAAAGAGTAAGATGCAAATTGACCGTACCTTTGCAATGCCCACCTGCCAACCAGGAGTGAATATGCAAATTAACCCAACAAAGATGGTGGATTAACTTGCATATGCAGGAGCCGAGCGTCTGGGGGCAGGGCGGGATGCTTGAGTAGTTGCCATGGTGACGACGCAGGCGGTCTGCATCACCCCAGCTGCTCAGGGCCTCTGGGAAGCGAGGAAAGGTGGAAAGGCAGCTCCGGGTTGGAGCGAAAAGGCAGCTCTGGCTGGAGTGAACACTGTGTCAGCAGTCAGGGGAAGGAAGGCCCATTCTTGCATGAATCTTTGTACAGCAGGCCTCTAATTCACCAATAACCTTCCAGAACTCTCTGAACCTCACTGCCCTGAGACCCAAGTGCTATAGTCCCCCTCTGCATCACACTATAAACCACAATTAATGCAGCGACCTGACCTAACTGGATTGGCCACCGAAGGGCACTCGGACAGAAATGGGGTGCATCGACGCCAGGGGGAGGTGTTGTCGGCCTGTGGTCAATACCCGGTCTTGGGCATGGACATGGGTGTATCCTGAACAAAGCTGCCTGGTGGGCTGGGCGCTGAGCATCGAGGCGTATTTTCGGTCCTTTTATCTAGGAGCCAATGAAGTGATAGGAGGCCACAGGAGGGTGAACCAAACGCCTGTTTTCATTGGGTATAAAACAATCCATTCATCTAGAAGCAGCAACTTCAAAGATCAAGACAATTCAGAAAAAAACAGTGCATCCATCTCGTGCATCTTAGCTGAATAATCGTGTCAACTGTTTCTATCCATATTGGGTCAAACCATAGGACATTGCCAACACTCTCCTGGCATTGGTCAATGGGAAGGGCAACGTCACATGGTTTGACGAATACTTGTGCAAGTGAGCCAACAGCCGTTCTCTGAGAAACATCACTCTGACCCGATCAAATCCTCTGAATCTGGCTTCTTTACCCCGAGAAAGAAGAGAAAGAAGTGTAGTGTGTTGAGTGGCATCACATGCCGCGCATGGCGCTAGGTGCTCTTACACGATCTCCTTTATGTCTCAGAGTGTGGTACATACTCCCCAGCATTGTGCAGCTAAGGAAATGGAGATTCAAGGAGAGGCACAACACAACAGCATGCAGAATGAGGCTGATGAGTGGTCCATCCCTCCTCACTTGTCTATGTCCCCAATTTCTTCTGGCTCCTTTAGCTTCTCTCCCTTCCAAATAAATGGAAGTTCTCATTTCCCAGGAGGCTATTCTACCAAAATCGAAACTAAACAAAGAATGAGAGCACAGAAAATTGAGGGCAAATTAGCACACTCTATTTGTTTCTTAAAAAATGATCTCGTTTGCTTTAATTTCAAAAGTGTTTTTGGTAAAGAGTAAGCAAGACAGCACAATCAAAGGTAGCAGCTTAGAGAAGTAGACTTCGTGTGCACACAGCAGTGCCAGACACCAACTGAGCTGAAACAGAAGATGTACACTTGAACTCTCAGTCCATGCAAACCAAACCCTAATATCTCCTCATCTAACAGGCTCCACTACTTACAGACAATTAGCATCCAGTACCCCTTTCGGCCGATCACAGATTATCAACATCTCCAGTTCAGAAATTCCTGGTGTGATGTACAGCTTGATGATAAGCCAAAGTAATCTACTGTTTTCAAGTGCCATTGGGAAAAGAAAAAGTGCACACATTTAATTTGCAACTTTATCGAGAAAAATCAGCTTTGATCAGATACTCTAAAAGAGCTTGCATATGATTACCAGTATCAAATATTTGCAGGTAAAACAGGTTCCCAATAGTTTCATAATGATTAAAATTTTTATTTTATGCATACATGAACCTAAATCACTTAAGAAGTATAATCCTATTTTGCTTCCCCCAGCTGGTCAGTTCTCCGACTTTAATTTCCAGGCCCTGACAGCTCAAATATCCATGGTAAACAGCTATGTGCCCCCTGCGAATTCCTTGTCCAGATGTCAAGACTTATTTCTTCCGGGAAGCAAAACATAAAGATAAAATCTCAAGTAGCCCATGAAATGAAAAACAATCAGATGAAAGCCTGAATCACAATGTTTACTGCTTCCTGTTGTATTATTTGTCTTGCTTTGGCACGTCGGCTCTGCTTTCGGAAGCCTTACTGCATTAATTTTGCTGTTTTTCTACAAGAGCTATGATCTTGTAAGATAAGGGCTAGAAAAGTACACACCCCTCTTGCTTCCATATGCATTCCTGAGCGGATGCAACACTAAGTCTTATAGCATCAAAATACGCATCACTTTTTCTATTGCAGGACATTTAAATATTACAGGAATGCATATAAAATCAGCTAACATTCACATAAAATAATTCTCTTAATCCTTCACTCAAAAGCAATTAGAAAATGCCTATGCTTTGTCAATAATATCTGTAGCCTCTGCCCCTCCCACCTGAACATGTTAAGAACATGGGACCATTACATGCATTCAAAACACACACAGAGAAGTATGAATAAGTCTACAAAACTACAGCAAAACTAGTCATTGCAGCCCTAGATAACCTGGCTCAGTGGATATAGGATTGGCCTGCAGACTGAAGGGTCCCGGGTTCGATTCCAGCCGAGGGCACATGTTAGAGTTACAGCCTCAATCCCCAACAGAGGGTGTACAGGAGGCAACTGATCAATGATTCCCTTTCATCACTGATATTTCTATCTCTCTCTCCCTCTTGCTTCCTCTCTGAAATCCATAAAGATATATTTAAAAAAAAAAAACAAAAAACTAGTCATTGCATTAAGAAAGCACTTTAACAATGGACATATAAATTATGCTTGTTCATATTTTTATTTTGAGTCATAGCTTAAAAAAACAACAACAACAAACGAGCAGCCTACACATTTGGGGTGTTCATGGAAATTCCGTGTTTGACGGGAAATGATGATCATGTTTGGCAGTCTCGGTAAATTAGGGGCAGTGGGTAATAACCAAGTGGCTTTGGGGTTGGATTCCCAGAGCCATTCCTTCACTTGGATCGTGCTGGAATGTCCTGCTTCACTCCTAGCTCTCAGGCACTGGGAACACACAGCCTTTCTGTCTTTTCACGGAGCGGCCCCAGCAAGACCGTGTGCACGTCAAAGCTGCCTGGAACCCAGACCTCCTCTCTCTGGTCAACCCTGCCCCGTGTCCATTCAGGATCAGCACACAAATGCTTCTGTCTTTCTTGGATAAAAATCCAAAACTCTGTAGGGATCAGGAATTTGGGTGGCCCAGCCAGTGAGGCTCAGTGGCTGAGTGTCAACCCAGGAACCGGAAGATCCCTGTGCGATTCCGTCAGGGCACAGGCCTGGGTTGCCGGCTCCATCCCCAGTGTGGGGCGCGTGAGCGGCAGCCGATCAATGACTCTCTCTCATCACTGATGTTTCCAGCTCTCTCCCCTTCTCCCTTCCTCTGTTTGAAATCAATCAAAACATAAAAGAAAGGATAGTATAAAAAAATAGGGTGAGAAAACCCAGAGTGACTGTTGGATGTTTCCGGGCAGCCACTGTGGGAGGGTCTAGAAATCTCCTCATTGTGCCACAAAGAATCCTTATATCTTCTCGCTTCAGGAGGGGAAGGCTGATTCTGAGAAAAGAAAGCTCTTCGTGACCACGACTCAGTGCGAGTAGAAACCCTCTTAAGTGATGATGTTTTTCTTTTTTTAACTCTGCTAACCATCTGAGGCAGGGGGGCGGGACATAGACTGCTGGTGTCTGCCATGCTGACTCCAGTCCTTCTGCCTCCTGGTGAGGACATCCTTAGGGTAACCTGGCCTGTGATGGCCACAGGAGAGCCCCAAGCCCCCCCCCCCGACCTCCCCACCCATTCTACTAACCGTGGAAGCATCTGGGTTAACCAGCTCCTCTTTTAAAATGCCTGTGCTCCTGGGAGGGTTAAGCCTCATTCATACCTCAGTGTGAATTCCTTTAATTAGATAATCAGATCTAATTAATTGAGGGCTCAGGGAAAGAGAGTTTTGATTGAGGTGGGCCGAAGGGAGGAAAACTTGGGAAGGGATTTAGGGTGGGGGCCTGAGGGCAGGGGTTGGCAGGGCGTTGGGCCCAGAAGGGAGTGCAGGGGGCAAAGCACACTTGGTCCATAGTGCTTGTCAGGTCAGACTCATTGGGTCTGGCCAACTTTTATGTATCAGGACAGGAAGGAAAAGTGGGAGAAAGAGAAAAGGGAAGAGAGATGCGTCCTTCCACCCTCTTTACTCTGGCTGGGGCCCAGACTGTGGTCTCCAGACGTCCTTGGACAGAAGATGGATTCCCAGCCCAGGCCCACAGCCCATGCCCTCTGATAACAGTTCGCTCTCCTCGGTGCTGCCCTTGTCTACCAAGGCTGGGTGTGCTGCTGAATCCCCCATGATGGATCCCCCCGCCCCATGGTCATGGGCGTTATGTATAATGCTTACCAGGCCAGTTCCAACCGTGGACTTGACTCGCTGTGAAACCCTAAGGAAATGACCGATGCTACCTATTGTGGCTCAGTGGTTGAGTGTTGACCTATGAATCCAGAGGTCATAGTTCAATTCCTGGTCAGGGCACATGCCTGGGTTTTGGGCTCAATCCCCAGTAAGGGGAATACAAGGGGCAATTGATCAATGATTCTCTCTCATCATTGATGTTTCTATCTCTTTTTCCTTCTCCCATCCTTTCTGAAGTCAATACAAATATATTAAAAACAAAAAAGAAAAGAAAATAGACCAGCTGCCCTTTCCCACCTCTGGGTCTCCAACACAGTCTGTCCTGGGTTTGGAACTCACCTCTCCCCTTAGCCAGCTCCTCCTCCTCCCTTAGCCTTAGCTGCAATGGCCCCTCTATGAGAAACCTTGGAGCTTCACCCCAGCCAGCGGAGCTCCACTGCCCTCCCTGAGCCCGGGGCACCCAGTTTCATACCCGTGCTTCTTCACCTGCTTCCTCAAGCCCAGTGCAGAGTCTTTGAGGATGGGGAGTAAGTCACCTGGGCATTATGTCCCCCAAACCTACACGGAGCAAGTGCTCAACGCCTATTTCCAGAGAGAGAGAGAGAGAGAGAGAGAGAGAGGGTCAAAGTCTAAGCATTGACCTACAGGGACAGATCTGTGATCTCAAAGGAACTGAGACAAAAACATGACTGACTTGGTGGCTGACACAGACATAATCTTTTTCTCACAAGGCCATGGCCATCACATAATGTTCTACCGGAAAAATGCAAGAGAAAGTATGTTAGGAAGATATCTCCACCACGTGGCTGGACCCAATGGACCAAAATCTAACTCTGTGGGGCATGTGATCCTATTGCCGAGATATGCATTTTTCACTTTTAAAGATGAATTTCAGCCCTGACCAGGTTGGCTCAGTGGATAGAGCATCGGTCTGCGGACTGAATCCCAGGTTCGATTCCGGTCAAGGGGCATGTACCTTGGTTGTGGGAACATCCCCAGTAGGCAGCAGATGGCTGTTTCTCTCCCATTAATGTTTCTAACTCTCTGTCCCTCTCCCTTCCCCTCTGTAAAAAAAAAAATCAATAAAATATATATATTTTTAAAAAGGTGAATTTCACATGGAAAATACTCCCGGATGTGTGTAAGACGCAGACTCCACAAGTGCTCTGAACCACCTCAGAAACAGCCCCGTATTTCTGGTTTCCTATAAGCGCAATTGGGGTGTCAACATGCCCACCTCCCATAGCCTACATCCTTACAAGACCCTTTGTGGCCTTGACTGTTTCTCATTGAAAGACACATGACAGTCCCAAACTGTTCTTTACATGACAGTTTATGCCATAAACAACAAAGGCCCTCACATGGTAAAACCAGGGCTACCAAAGGAAAAGACAAGCAGAGAAAATGTTTGGGGGAAATCTTTTCTAGGGGTCCTTATTGGAGATGACCAAGCTTTAGTAAGACTGCTGAGAAAATCATCCTGGGAAGATATATATATATATATATATATATATATATATATATATATATATATATCTCAGAGAGGGAGAGAGATAAAAACATCAATGATGAGAGAGAACCATTGATCACCTGCCTCATGCACGCCCCCTACTCTCGCCCCTAGTGGGGATCAAGCATATGCCAAAATCCAGGCATATGCCCTTGACCAGAATTGAACCAGGACCCTTCAGTCCACAGGCCGACGCTCTATCCACTGATCCAAACCAGCTAGGGCTGGTCTAAATACTTAATTGAGTGGATTCATAGAAGCCTTTTTGTTGTTGTTGTTATAAAGCTTTCTCTACATGAACAAATGGCAACCATTTTCTGGAAACAAAGTTTAGTAATTGGAAGCCAATGCAGGTGACAATGAAACCGCGTGCTGGGTCCAACCAATGAAACGGCCAAAACCAGTAGTCCAGAGCATTTGGTAAGGCAATTTGATAGCCAACGTCACCCCAATATGTTCAATTCCAGGACATTCGGTTTGTGATCCAGTGAAACACTGTCATTATGAACCTCTTCCATTCATCCTCCTTGCAGGGTTCTAGAGAGAGAAAGACGCACAGTTTAAAATAGTCTTTGCACTAAAAAAAAGTGCCAACTCTAAGTTTTGAAGAGAATTTGGAACCTGTCTTATTGGAATGCATCTTCTGATTATTACTGGTGGAGATGCAAGATTCAGACCAAAGCAAATGATTGCCTGGCAGGAGCGGAGACAACGCACACTAATGTTAGCCATTTGTTCCATAAGTAATTTTTTTTTTACATGACAAGTCAGTCTTTATGAATGCATTAAAGCAGCAAATAATGACATTAAAATAGGCAGCATATAGTATAAAAATGTATTTTTTCAGGTCTTGCCACCTTTTTGCGTTCTTGACTTTGAATGAGAGAGAGACATTGATTCTGCCCACCCGCACAGTCTGTGGTTGACTCCTGCATGTGCAGCCACTGTACACAGGCCTGCCACCCTGTCATCTCCAGATGATGCTCCAGCCAACTGCGCGATCTGGCCAGCGCCAAAAGTACCGGTTCTCTGTTAATCCTCACCCAAGGCTATTTTTTCCAAGGAGAGGATAGGGAGAGAGAGAGAGAGAGAGAGAGAGAGAGAGAGAGAGAGAGAGAGAAAGAGGGAGAGAGAGAGAGAGAGACAGAGAGAGAGAGAGAGAGACAGAGAGAGAGAGAGAGAGAGAGAGAGAGAGAGAGAGAAAGAGAGAGAGAGAAAGAGAGAGAGAGAGAAAGAGAGAGAGAGAGAGAGAGAAAGAGAGAGAGAGAGAGAGAAAGAGAGAGAGAGAGAGAAAGAAAGAGAGAGAGAGAGAGAGAGAGAGAGAGAGAGAGAGAGAGAAAGAGAGAGAGAGAAAGAGAAAGAGAGAGAGAAAGGGAGAGAGAGGGGGGGAGAGAGAGAGGGAGAGAGAGAGAGAGAGAGAGAGAGAGGCATCCACTGGATGCTTCCCACCCGCTGGGAATGAACCTGTGTCCTATGACCCCTTGGTGCCCAGGGCCAGCATTCTGCCACTGAGTCACACTGGCCAGGGCAAAAGGACAGCGGTTTTTACCCGAGGTTGCTAGAAGTCTAAACTCTCACATGACTATTATTTTAGAAATTTCATTTTAAAATTGAGATGAATAACTATGTGGAGAATCCTTCCTGTTAGGCCTCAAGCCTTCGTGAACCAGTGATTCCGAAGATCGGGTCATTTGCCTGAAAGGCGCAGCCCCCGGAGTTGAGAGGCTCTGTGATGTCCCCGGGAACCGAGTCCCCAGACAATGACCTGCTGGAACAGCAGCTCCCCGCCCCTACCCCTTTGTTCCTTCGCTCCGCGTCCCCCCAAAGTCTCTGCACATGTTCCCTGTGCCGCTCGGACCCCACTCTCCGAGAAGGTGTCAAACCGAGCAGAGGATTCTGCACGGGGTGCCCCCACCGAACCCCCAAAGACGGTGTTGAGAGAGGGTTCCTCGGATGGCTAATGGGATCAGACCCGTGGGCTAGCACAGCCCCTGCCCACAATCAGGAGCGTTCAGCGCCCTGAATAATTCAGTCTCCGCTGCTCTCCTCCGAGGAAGGACAACGTTGGGAGCACAAGGTCACTCTGGCCCTTCCCGCCCACTGAGGCTCCCGCCGGACACCAGTCGCCTGCAGGAGCCACCTCCTGTTTGACACGCTCCCGCTGACGGCTCCGAACAGCTGGCCGCCTGCTTAGCGGAGGGTCTGAAGAAGAATCGGGGTGCCAGGAGTGTCCGATTTCTCCCACAGCGACAGACACAGGCCCCTCCCCATCACTGTCCCTCAATACACACACGGCAAACGCCACAGCCTCACCTTTTAGTGCAATGTCGGCCAACAGCAACCCACAAATATACAGAAACTGACTACCAGGCTGCCTGAACAACACACGCAGCACCCACTTCTTTCCTTCTTTAAAAAAAATATTTTTATTGATTTGTTACAGAGAGGAAGGGAGAGGGATAGAGAGTCAGAAACATCAAAGAGAGAAATATCGATCATCTGCCTCCTGCACACCTACTACCGGGGATGTGCCTGCAACCAAGGTACATGCCCTTGACCAGAATCGAACCTAGGACCCTTCAGTCTGCAGGGTGACACTCTGTCCGCTGAGCCACACTAGTGTTGGCCCTCTGGGGTCACCTGGAGAAGCCCGCAGAAGCAGAGGCAGGCACCCCGCAATCTTGGCGCAAAAGGGGAGTGGAGAGCAGGCGATGCTCGGATTTCATTCATTCGTTCTCATCTGACAGCCACGCCCACAGAGGGAGAGGCAGGTTTCCGTAACCCCGACATAAAACTCTGCCCTAAGTGTTCAATTATTTTTACTTTAATTAAACTCTCTCATGCCTTATAAACTCAGACTCGGTAAAGAGAAACGATTTTAAAGCTCTGAAAAGGTAGAAGCCGTGTAATAAACACTTACTTTCGGCAGAAAACCCTCGCTTTGAAGGGAGGTTGAGGTAATGCCTGTATCCCACTTCAAGGCCACAGCGTCACCGACGTTGGGTTAACATTTCTTCTACTTCTTCAAAGCCATTCACCAGAGTTCTTTTTCATTAGGAAAGTTTTCCAGCATATTAAAAAAATAGCCCTAGCCAAGACCGGTGTGGCTCAGTGGATAGAGCGTCGGACTGCGGACTGAAGGGTCCCGGATTTGATTCCGGTCGAGGGCATGTACCTTGGCTGTGGGCACATCCCCAGTAGGGGGCGTGCAAGAGGCAGCCAATCAATGATCCTTTCTCATCATTGCTGCTGCTCTCTCTCTCTCCCCCTCTCCCTTCCTCTCTGAGACAAATAAAAATTTATTTGGAAAAAAAAAAAACAACAGAAAAAAATACTACAATGAACCCCAAATACCCATCACCTGCATTCAAAAATTATCTTCTTCGTTTTTCTTTTTTTCCTGAATACTTAAAGGCAAATATCCATCCTGGGACGCCTACTGGGAATGAAGGATGAGCTGATGAAGGCCCACCACATCGAAGTGAATCCAAAAGTACCGTATTTTCCGGCATATAAGACGACTGGAACTGATGATGATAGGAGGAAGATAACAAATCATAGAGAGAGAGCAAGTGCCGGGCAAGTCCCTGGCAAGTTAGCAACGCCCATCATAACTGCAAGCTACAGTATTTTAAGATGACCCCCGACTTTTGAGATTTTCCTGGGTTAAAAAGTTGTCTTATACGCTGGAAAATACGATATGTTCACAGAGCACACCCATCACTGTTTCAATGCGTCTAACTGAGGCCATGCAGAATGACTAGCATGGCTCATCATGGCTTGGAGCGGTGGCAAATAATTGCAATGAAGCTAGGTGCCTAGGATTGTGGGGGAGAGCCACATTTTAAATTCATTCCATTTAACAGGAGGCCAAGTGCAGATCAAATAGATGTGCTTTGTTTATATTATTTATATAGTTTACAAGAGTGGAACTGTGGAATGATGGCACAATTAAAAATAAGCTTTTAAAAGAAAAAGAGGAAAAGAATATTTGCTGTTGCTAGTCCATCCCTGAAAATGCAAGAAATATTCAAACCGATCAAAACAGAAAACTCAGAGCTTCCTCATATATTCAAATACGCGGCAGTATTTTCATTGTTATAAACTGTCAGTGGATTGTCAGCGCGAAGGCAATTCTATTTCAGTCTTTGTTTAAAATAATAGTTTATGAAATCTATTACGGAGGTAAGCCTATACCGGGAGACATTTGACAATGAGTTTTTATTCAGCTTCTTTTATAGTTTTATGACAAAAATTCCAGGTTCCAGACAAAGAAAAGAACACTAGTACCCACACCTGCCTTCGCTTCCTGATGGCAGATAAGCACTTTCGATTGTCATATTTACATGTTATTAACACACCGAAACTACTCTTGGAAAAAAAATAATAATGCCACCTCAGGATAGAAGGATAATGAAAATTTTATCTCTGCTTTTTAACACAGACACGAAGACAAAGAGCACCCCGGTAGACTAGAGAAGTCAGAATTTGATATAAAAATAGAAGTCCTGGCAGCTCTCCTTGAACTAAGTTTGCAATGACCTTGAAGGGCCTGTCCCCCCTAAACAATATGGGCATAAGCGTGCCCATAGGAAGGTGGCCACATTGCAAGAACTCTTGGCATTGGCATTCTAAAGCATATCATACACGTGGCTTTAAAGCCGCACATTTCATTGTCGCAAAGACAGTCTCTTCAATAAATGGGGTTGGGAAAATGAGACAGATACCTGCAAAAAAAAAAAAATGAAACTAGATCACCCATGTGCACCATATACAAGAATAAACTCAAAATGAGTATAGGACTTCATTAAATGTAAGATGTGAAACAATAAAAATCCCAGAAGAAACCATAGGCACCAACATCTCCCGTAGCAATATGTTTACCGATACAGCTCCTAAGGCAAAGGAAACGCAGGAGAAAATAAACAAATGGGACTGCATCAAAATAAAAAGCTTCTGCACAGCGAAATAAACCACCAATAAAACGACAAAGACCCCACTGCCTGGGAGAACATGTTTGCCAAAGAGACAGCTGATTAAGGGTTAATCTCCGGAATATATAGGGAACTCACACAACTTGACAAAAGGAAGAAAAACAATCCAATTAAAAAAAAATAGGCAAAGGACCTAAATAGACACTTCTCCAACTTGGACATACTGAAAGCTAAGAGACATGAAAAAAATGATTCAAGTCACTAATCATCCGAGAGATGCAAATCAAAATGACAATGAGGTATCGCCTCACACCTGTCAGAACGGCTATCCTGTTGATTTAAAAACAAACAAACTGGCAACATTAAAGATCTGGTTGTTGGGCAAAGGCTGACTCAGTGCCAGGTGGAATTACATTTGAAGATGGCCATGTCCTCGCATAAGCTCTCAGCATTGAGAGTTGTCGTGAAGCACGTGGGTGTCTGTGTCCTGTGTCCCTGAGGAACACTACAGGCTGCAGGAGAATCTAGGGGCACGGCTGTTTCCAGTCCCGGGCTGTGGTCGGCCTCACACTGGAGGGGTTTATAACAGACAAAGGGGCTTTGAGGGGGGAAGTGAGGTATTCTTTTTTCCTTCATGTCCAATCTGTGGGAAGCTCTTGGAATATAGCTGTCCTTAAAGTGACAATTACATAGACATATGGTAACAGAACACATGCTAGCACAGTCTGAACTGTTCCTAAATTGCAGGAAGCCTGACCGGTTCTGTCCCACTAAATATTAAAGATAGGCTGGCCCCACGCGCCTCTCTGCCTAGCATGGCCCCCCTTCCTTTGGGAAAGTGACCGTTTTGATAAGCTGAGGGTGTGAACAACTCAATCTCCCACTCGGTGTGCCTTTGGCTTTATCAGAAAGGAACGGGAAGAACACGCGGAAGAAATGATCCGAGACAGACCCCTGGCCAGTGGCTGCCCACTCCTGCCTTCTCCCGGACCGGGGACGTCTGGACACGAAGGAGGTCCCTGGTCCAGGGCTTCCTGGAGGGCTTCCTGGGGGAGGCGGCGGGGCCTTCACTCCCACCGAGAACACCCTCCCTCGTGGGCTTTCATCACGCTTCTAACCGTTCCGTGGCCAACGCCGTCTGATGATCCCCTTTGCGGGTGACGCCTAGAGAAGGCAGGTGGCACGTCCACCTGAGCCGCCAGCCGGGGCACAGCGGGACCCCCCCCCCCCGCCCCGGAGGTGTGTGGACGAGCTCGTTTTATCACAAACGGTGCCGACCGCAGCCTGGTCTGCAACACGCTCCGATGCACAGCGTGGGAGGGAGGCAGAAGCGCTCCCACGATGACTCACGTTCGTACCGGGTAAGAATAGACTTCCCGTAAAAATAGAAATGGTTTGCCCTCACATTTTTGTCACAGACAAATCCATTCTGCTCAGGAGGACAGTCATCCGGGTCCTCCCTCCCTCCTTTCTTCTAACTGCCGGGCCCCGATGGCTAGCCCGCAACTCGGACGGCCACGGAGGACCGTGAGACGCAGCTTCCCGCCCCGAGTTCAAACGCGCAGGGATGCTGAGTACAACGCAAATGTTCCATTGCACTTGGCGTCCACTGCTTGCTGTCCACATGCTGATATAGCTGATCTGAGCCCCCCGGCGTGGCTCAGCGGTTGAGTGTCAACCTGCGAGGCGGGAGGTCACGGCTCGATCCCGGTCAGGGCACAGGCCCCGCACTCAGGCTCAGGGCCCCGTGGGGGACGTGCCGGAGGCGGCCGATCAATGGCTCTTTCTCATCATCGATGTTTCTTTCTCTCTCTCTCCCTTCCTCTCTGAGATCAATAAAAGTACAGTTTTCAAAAACCTTCATTTTACGTGAAGTCGGTCTCGGAAACAAAATCGGGAAGCCTGCAGGGGGCCAGCCAGCCACCCACGGGAAGCTCGGAGCCCGAAGGCGGGGAGGGCGGGCAGGTGCACGGCCCCAGGGCCGCTTCGATGGGGCTTCGATCTGCGCACGCAGTGTTTGAATGCCATGCTATCGTTGTAACTGGATGGCTTCCTCCAAACCGTCCTCCGCCGCCTAGAATTTCAACGTGCCCTCCGAGCAGCGCCGTCTCACCAAGCTGGGCCACCTGGCCAAATGGAATACGAGAAGCGCGATGTCACCGGCCGCTCGGGTGGCTTCGCTTTCAGCTGCTGGACGTGGTGCAGAACTGGGACCTTGTCCTACTCTGTCCTCCCTTCACAGAACAGCCCTGTCCTGCCTAGAGCACCTGTGTGTCCCCAGGAGACGTAACCGGACAACTCAGCCACACCAACGCCAGCAAACTATAACAGCAACACTCCTTCTTCTGAAAACCCACAGCCCCGAATGCGATCTGTAATTTTGCTTTTTAACAGTTGTCATATTAAGGAGTGCTTGAAAATACCCGCGTCCCTGCAACAGATGGCAAAGAAAACAATAAAAAAAATGTTTAAAACAACAACAACAAATCCCTCTACCTCTCAGAACATCCTGGCCTAACATAAGGTCTCTCCGAAATGAGGTGTTTGCTCCCCGGGGAAACCTGTGCATTTGGTTAACAGCGCCTGTCTAATCTCGCTCTGAATATTCAACATCCACTAATTCCACCGAACGCGCGGCCTTCGGACCACCTGGCGGAATTCCTAAGTCTGTTCTCGGGGTCTGGCTTGTGCTTTCTCTCTGAACGCTCCCGAGAGAGAGGGCCTGGCCTCACACAGCAGCTGCGCTTTCCCGTCGTCCCGTTCCTCCTCGAGTCAGGGCGTTTTGCTCAAACGGAGACAGACAGGGCCAGGGCCAAGCAGGGCGTGCACAGACGTTTCCTGCTGTCTCCACGCTCTTCTTCGTGATCATGACGTGGAACGATCAAGGTGGCTCTGTGCACAACCGGAGCCTAGCTGGCTGTAGTGGGAGCCTTGTTGCCTGGCCCAGGAACCGACGCCCGCACGTGGAAAGGTCCAGGTAGACGCTGAGTGGCCAGATGATGACGATCTCTGAACGCATGATAATCTGGCCACTCAGTGTATATTCTATAGAATAAAAGGCTAATAGGCAAATGGTCCCCTCGACCAGGAGTTCGAGCAGCAGGCAGGCTGGCCAACCGCCCATGTCCTCTCCCCCTGGCCAGGCTGGCCAGACCCCACCCATGCACAAATTCATGCACCAAGCCTCTAATACACACACACACACACACACACACACACACACACACACACACACCATGAGTGGCTAGATTATTATGCATTCAGAAATCATAATAATCTGGCCACTCAGGGTATATACATAGAGATGAAATACGCCAAATGTCGCTTTGAAAGACAATAAGCATAAAGTAAGAGATGGAAAGTCAGACAGCCTAAAGTGACGAAGTCGACTACTCCCACTGAAACGTTCTTTTCTGTAGGCGAGAAACAGCCAGACGCTGAGCACTGTGTTAACGAACTGGACAGCAGCGTTAGCAAATACGGCAATGAAGAGTGCATTTCCGACGGGGAAGTGGCTTTGACAATTTCATTTGAAAGTCTGCTTGTAATCGTGCGTACGGATTCTGGGACTGTAAACAGGTGAGGCGCTCCACCCGGTCGGGGAGGCAGGGAGGCCGCATTGCAGTCAGAGGACTGCGGCGACCTCGGGCCCTGTCCCTTTCGGCACCCTGATCCCGAATGTCCGTCTCCGACGGAGCGAGCAGGGCCCGTGCCCTGAAGACTGTCCTGCCCTTTGAAAGGCCCAGACAGGATGTCGCATATGGTTACCTGGGAACTGTGTACCTTGACTGGAATTCTACTCGTTCCACTTGGCAAAAGTCACCGAGAGACGTCTGAGCAGAGAGAGCCGAACACCCTCGAGGCCTGTGGGTTAACGGGAAAGGGTGTGTCCACGCAGGGACACTGGCCTCCCCGCCTGGAAGCCCCTCCCTCAAGCACTGCAGAGCTGGGGGCTTCTTGTCCTTCTGCTCTCAGGATACATGCCCCTCCTCAGAGGAGCCCTTCTGGCCTGACCAGCCAATACAAGTAGCTTCCTTGCGACTGTCACGTCCCCCACCTTTTGAAAAAGAGCTCCTACTGACCTCTAGAGTCATCGTGTCCTCTTGTTTGTTTAGGGCCCCACAAAAATGGGAGTGTCGCGAGAAAAAGGACCTTACACCCACGGTGCTCACAGGACCTAGAACGGTGCTTTCCACTCCAGAGATGTGCAGTCAAAACCCGTCAATGAACGCATGTGTCACGCTGAGAAAGTCTAGTCCTATTTCCACAAACCGAGGTGGACGGTGATGCAATTGCAACACTGCAGGTGCGGGGAGCAGGTTGAATGGCGGTGCCCAGCACAGGCCTGGATCGCCTCCTGCCCCCGCCCTTCCCCGCCTTCCCTGCCCCCCGGGAGGGTGTCCCAGGCGAGTCCTCACCAGCTGCCAGGCAGATGGCCACAGGAGGGAACCCCTCACCATTGCACAAGATGGCAACAAAAAGCAAGTGTGCAGGAGGCAGCCAACCCGTGATTCTATCTAATCATTGCTGTTTCTACCTCTCTCTTCCCTCTCCTTTCCTCCCTGAAATCAATAAACATATATATTTTTAAAAAGTAATAATTATCTGCCAAGTTTTAGAACCCAACACAATGTCCAAAAATGCTGCCTTTGCCCTGACCGGTGTGGCTCGGTGGATAGAGCGTCGGACTGCAGACTGAAGGGTCCCAGGTTCGATTCCGGTCAAGGGCATGTACCTTGGCTGCGGGCACATCCCCAGTAGGGGATGTGTAGGAGCCAGCTGATCGATGTTTCTCTCACCGATATTTCTGACTTTCTATCCCTCTCCCTTCCTCTCTGTAAAAAAACAATAAAATATATACTTTTAAAAATGCTGCCTTTAATTTCACAGCATTTCTACATGTCCAAACTTATTTACATTTCAAAAAAAGAGAAAAAAAAGGTCCATGCTCAGAATGTGGCCGTTACACAGGCTTGCTTTCCCGCCTCCGGTGACAGGGAGGAAGAGAGAGCAGAAGGGACCCCGTCACCCTCACTCTGCCCCGCACCTCCTTCCTCTCTCAGCGCCCGCCCCCGCCTCTGGCTGCCCCATCACTGAGGCAGCTCGGCACAGACCGTCCTCCGGTCAGGCAGGCCCCATCCCCCTCAGTGCTGGGGCTCAGCGAAAGCCAGGACCGTGTCCCCCCCCCACCCCCCCAGGACAGGCACTTTCTCCTCTCAGAGGAGGTCTTGGGTGCAAATGATGCCTCTTTGTCCCGCCCTCATCAGATGCCATTAAATAAAAACATGCCGAAGACTACCATTTCAAAAGCAAGTCTAGCATATGTGAATGACATACCCACCAACTCAAAACATTTTCTTTTTTTAATATATATATATATCTTTAAATATACATACATATATATATATATATATATATATATATATATAATTTCAGAGAGGAAGGGAGAGGGAGAGAGAGGGACATCAACAATGAGAGAGAATCATTGATGGGCTGCCTCCTGCATGCCCCCTATTGGGGATCGAGCCCACAACCTGGGCATGTGCCCTTGACCGGAATTGAACCCAGGACCCTTTCAGTCTGCGGGCTGACGCCCCTATCCATTGAGCCAAACCAGCCAGGGCCCAACACGTTTTCTTAGCCCAGACGCCTCCAGCAGCTTCTTTGCACGCTAGTAGCATCTTTTCATTAGCCTTTCTGCTTCCTTCGGAGCCCGTGTCTGCAGTCCCCTCACCTTCAGTTTGCCTCCTCCCTGACAAGACGGTCCCCTGCACCCCCGTGGCTGGCCCCTGGCCCTGGCGTCCGCCCCGGGGAGAGGACACCTGTGCGGGACCTGAGACACCGCTGCTCCTGGGGAAAGCAGACAGGCACAGCAACCCGCCTTGAAGGACAGCAATGCCATGCTTTCATCTTCAGAATAAAAGGCTCCTTAATTAAATGTAAAGCAAAGGATTTGTGTGCAGCTCAGATTTCCACACCATTCCTGCCCACTCCTCCAATTACACAGACACCTCCCCCCCACCCCCGTCCTCCAGAGCGAGAAGTGGGGTGCTCCCTGAGGAGAACTGCTGTGCTCACGCCCCCCGCCCCCCAGCCCCAATGGGCTACGCGGGGCCGTCGGGTTTCTCCCCGGGTCTTTCTTGCCTGCACTGCCGCCTGGCACAGCACACACTGCCCGCCCTTGCAGTGAGCATGGACCCCTGACCTCCACCATCGACAGCGCCTTTCTGAAGGAGCGAGCGTGAGAGGTAAAGGGAAAGGAGGTTCGTCTCGAAGGAACAACGCAGGGACTTGCACGAGTCGTGTCATCGATTCGCTCACAAGAGCGAAGAAGAGAGAGAAGGGGCTGAGCAGTAATAATAAAAATATTACTTTTATTTTTTTAAATATATTTTTATTGAGTTCAGAGAGGAAAGGAGAAGGGAGAGAGGTAGGAACATCAATGATGAGAGAGAATCATTGTATTTGGGCTCTACAACTTGGCAGATGATGGTTACTTTTATTTTTTGTAAATATATTTTTATTGAGGTCAGAGAGGAAAGGAGAAGGAAGAGAGGTAGGAACATCAATGATGAGAGAGAATCATTGTATTTGGGCTCTACAACTTGGCAGATGATGGTTACTTTTATTTTTTGTAAATATATTTTTATTGAGGTCAGAGAGCAAAGGAGAAGGGAGAGAGAGAGAAACATCAATGGTGAGAGAGAATCACGTGCTGGCTGCCTCCTGCACACCGGATGTCTGTTGCCATCTTGGGCCGTGGCGAGGGTTCCGTCCTGTGGGCCCCCTGCCTGGAACCTCACTGGTGTGAGGACTCGCCTGGGACCCCCTCCCAGGGTCCAGGTAGAGATCAGAGATGGGAAACTTTCCAGAAGTGACCTGAACGCTGGCCGGGCTCACCCCCCTGCTCTGGCTTTGAGCAGAGTGAGACACCAGGCCAGGGCCTGCCCCCCCCGCCCCCCCCCTCTCCGTTGAGGCTGCACAGCAGCTGAGTGAGAGCATCTCTCGGGCTACGGGCATCAGCGAGGGGCGGCACCTCCCGTGGTCCCAGCTCGGGAGTGGGGTACGTTCTCACGCTCACATCTGCTCAGGTGTCCTGTTTTCATCAGAGGACAGTGACCCACACATTCTGTCTCATCTCCACCCTGGTTACAGCTCCTTATTTTTTTAAATTATATTTTTAATTGATTTCAGAGAGGGAGAGACAGAAACATCAATGATGAGAGAGTCACTGCACACCCCACCTGCGGATGGAGCCCACAACCCAGGCCTGTGCCCCGACCGGAAATTGAACTGTGACCTCCCGGTTCATAGGTCCACGCTCAACCACGGAGCCCCGCCAGTGGGGCGAGAGCCACCGTTAGTTCCGCCCGATCAGGGCTCTCCTCAGGCCTCCACCTCACAGTCACCATCTTTTACGCATTGAAGTTGGACCTCCTTGCTCCCCTGTTTAAACCGCTCCCAGGCCCTGGGAGCTGGCTGCCCTGTGACCCCTGACCCCGCCGCCCTCCCTGGCTGACTGATGAACCAGCCTCCCTGGGCTCTGCACCCTGCCCTGGCTCTCGGCCTCTGCCAGTCTTGGGCACGTCCAGCCCCTGCTGTGAAGGGGTTCATCCGCTCCGTCTTCCTCTCTCGAGGGCGGGTTATTGCACGCACAGCGCTGACCTCAGCTCCTTCCCGCATGCCTGCTCCTGCACACTGACCGCTCTCCTCCCCCACGCCCTCCGAGGGCAGGGCCCTGTCTGTCTCGTTCACTGCCGGAGTCCCGGGAGCTCAGGAATATTCAACAAAGAGAGGAATTTCCTTTTGTCGCCACCCCGGAGCCGCAGGGCGTCCTTGAGACCCACACACTGCCCTGGGAGCTCTGGCCCAGCTCTGGCCCAAAGACCTGAGCTGGTCCAACACAGATGGATTCTGGTCTTGGTCCGACACAGATGGATTCTGGATTTACGTATTTGTTCATTCTTGCGTCCGCCTTGTCCCAAAGGCTCAGCGGTGGTTTCTGGGTGCTGGTCTCCCTCAGAATGGCCCGGCCTCACTGTATTTGGTTCTTTACCTGCAGGTCTGGTTCAAGTCTGTTATCACCACCTCTGAGCCTACAGCTAGTCATCTCTGCAGAGTTTTCCCTTGAGCGACACACGCTGGCAATGCACTCCGGGGGTACAGGGCTGGGCGGGGGGGTCCTTCAGACCACTGGGCCTCTCACCAGTTCCCTTTTCTCACCCAAGGACATGCTTCGCAGCTAAGAAAAAGCTAAAGGAGTTCGTCACTGCCAAACCAGTAGTATATGAAATGCTGAAAGGTATTCTTTAAGAAGAGGAAGAAGAAAAAATAAAATAAAAACTATGAACAACAAATACACATCTATCAACAAATGAATCTAAAAATCAAGTGAATTGAAAATCTGATGAACAGGATAAACTGGTGAACATAACAGAATCATGGGCATAGAGAGGGAATGGACTGACAATTCTTGGGGGAGAAAAGGGGTGTGGGAAGTGCAGCAAGAGACTGGACAAAAATCATGCACCTATGGGAGAGGACAGTGGCGGGGAGGTAATGGCAGAAGGTGGGATGGGTACCGGGTGGAGGGGAGCTATGGGGGGGGGGGGGGAGAAGGGAACAATGTAATTAATAAACTGAATAATAAAGATTAAAATATAAGAAATAAAAATAAAAGAGAGGAAGGGAAGATGGGAGGGAGGGAGGGAGGGAGGGAGAGGTAAGAGAGGGAGAGAGAAACATTGGTGTGAGAGGAACATCTACTGGCCGCCTCCCATACGCCCCCTGATTGGGCATGCAACCCGCAACCTAGGTCTGTGCCTGATGGGAACTGAACCTGCAGCTTTTGGTATTCAGGACGACGCTGCAACCGAGCCACCCAGCTGACCAGGGCTCTTTGGCTCATCTCTGGATTCCTGGCTGAACGACAGCGCTGAGTCTTGAGATAGTGACCTACAGACACGCGAGTCCTCATCATGGGAAAGAATGTGACCTAGCGACCTTAGTCTACCCAGTCTTGGCAGAAAGAAGTCTACTCCAGAAATAACCAGCCTACACCTTGTCTGCATGACTGTGGACACGGGACGACCACAAGGTGGGGTCACCGTAGAGTCATTCACCCCCCATTTTCACAGCGTTGGTGACAGGACGCTGTGAACAAACGCCATCACATCAGCTCAGACGGATCTAGTGGCCACCAAGGCCCAGTGCGGGCAGGGCTGCCTCCCAGCTCACACCCTCAGCGGAGGCACCTGGCGACTCCCCGCTGCCTCTGTTCCTGCGGGAAGAAACTCACAATAAAAAGCACCTCCGAGCCCAGATCAGACTCTCAGACCCTCCTGAGCGCTAATCCTTCCTCCGACACGGACTTTCTTTGTGGGGCCTGGCAAATCGGTTTTCTCCCCCGTAACACAGGGATAATCACGCTGCCGTCCACTGGATGCTGTGAGAATTAATTACTGGGATATAACCGATTGAAGGTGGGACGTCCTGGAAAAAGACTGCCACTGCTTATAGGATTGAGGCCCAAAGACAAAGCCATCACACACAGCGAAGAAATCCAAACACCTCGGAATCCCACTGTTTCCCTCCCTCCCGGGTCCTTCTGCTTCCATCGGGTGAAAAGGAGGCAAAAACAATCCTCAAGGACATGTCCCCTTCTTCTGTGACAAGGATTGCAAAGCACCCCTGGGCCCCCCCAATGATGGGAGGCCAGGAAGACCGTGTGTCTGAGAACTGTAAGAGGTAGAAAAAGAGGGATTCCATTCCCTTTGCAAGTCTTCTGACCCCGAACTGGGGTCTTTCTGAATCAATGGGTGCCCTCCCGACTGAATTTCAGGGAGAGGTCTTTGTGGCCTCTCTCAGGAAGGGGGTGCTTAGGCCGTGAGCTGCTTTTGGTGCTGGAGTTCTGGAGGGTTTTGCTTTAAAAACGCTCAGATTTTTACAACTGCGACTTGCTAGCTTACGCTACTGAGTGTCCCGATGGGCGCCCAGAACTTCAGCGCGGACTCCATACATATTCAGTGAGTGAGCAAGTAGCTGTTGCAAGGGCACAGGAGTGAAGCTCCAGGTAGCACCTTTTAGTCACTATTCGCCAGCATCGGGGTAACCACCGCGGTCCAGGAACCTATACTTGTTTGACAGTTACCGATATTACATTGTGAGTTCAGCAATCTGATCTGCCTTTCAATGCTGCGGATAATACGTAAGAATCATTCACCCATTTGTCAGGGAAAGCTACGCTTACGCAAAGAGCAACGCGGGCATCAGACATAACCTTGACGTGAAAGGGATGGTTTTCTTTAGCAGAACCAGCTTGGAAGTGAGGGTGAACTGCCAAACACAAACCAGTGCTGGTGCCCCGGCCGTTCCCCCAGCTCTACCATTCCTGTCATGGCTCAACACTCTTCGGAAGGCGATACATTGGTTACCCCACGTTATCGAGTTGGCTGTGCGCACCCGTGTTTTAGCACCACAGGCCTGCTCTTTTCACACTACCGCTCAGCACAGCAGAAATAAGGAACTCATAAAATAACTTTCTTAAAACATTCATCAATAACTCTTTAAATTTGCAGATGGCTCCCTGAAGCATTCCTTACGTTATCCGGGGAAAGTGAACATCACAGTCTGGCCCGATCCCTCACCGGAGAGCCGGGGGGGGGGGGGGGGGGCCTGGACGGGCACTGCCGGCCCCTCGATGGGCAGCCCTGCGCCCGCTCGGCTCCCTGCCCTCATGCATGTCTGTGCCATCTCCGGTTCGGGCGCCACTGGCAAGTGACACGTATAACCAGCCTGACAGGCAAGGTGTCCGCCTTATCTAATTTCCAAAACACTTAAAAGTGGTTGGTTATCTCCGAGGCAAATTCAAAGCCAAGTGAACAGTAAGCGTGCGGGGCACAGGCAGACTTTTCAACAGACACGCGCGGTGAGTCGGGGTTTCAAGGCGGAGTTTCTGGGGCCCTTCCCCAGCAACGTGGGGGGTGATGTTTATGTGACACAGGCAGCGCAGAAGAGGGGGGCGGGTCTTTGTCAGCGGTCCCTCTCCAAGCCCTGAGGTGAGGCAGTCACAGGGTCTGAGGTCTGTGACACACGCACAGTCGCAAGTAACAAGCTCAAAGGCGGGATGCAATGGAAATACCATTTCTGACTTCTTACATAATGGTCCTTTTTTCTTTGAATTGCAAATGAGCCCTTGGCCAGTATTCTTTCTTTCTTTCTTTTTGCTGTATTGTTGCAGTCACCAAGCACTGGGAGGTGTGTGGCCTTTGCGTGCCTACATGGAAAACGAAGCGAGCTCTTCTGCTGGCACAGTTGAGAGACGCGAAAATGGAATCTGTTTCCTCCACGAACATCCCTTTCGAGTACACGCTATTCATGGTCTAGCAAAGGCATTCCAAATCACTTAAAATATTTCATATAAAGTAGTTGGTGAGGGTAGCAAACAATATGTGTGCCATGAAACTCAGCAATAAGCTCAAATGTCACAGAAAGTACATGTGGTAGTATTTCATTTAGACCAGTGGTCGGCAAACTCATGAGTCAGCAGAGCCAAATATCAACAGTACAAGGACTGAAATTTCTTTTGAGAGCCAAATTTTTTAAACTTAAACTCCTTCTAATGCCACTTCTTCAAAATAGACTCTCCCAGGCCGTGGTATTTTGCAGAAGAGCCACACTCAAGGGGCCAGAGAGCCGCATGTGGCTCGCAAGCTGCAGTTTGCTGGCCACAGATTTAGACTAAGAAACAATAACTCATGTGCATACATGTTTGTCAATGCACAGAGAGAACTGGAAGCGTACACTGTACAGTCTGTACATGAGTCTCTCTACTTTGTACCCTGATTTATAAACTCTATGTTTCATACAGTATAGGTGCACAGGTACATACTACGCCATATGTTTTATACAGTATAGGTGCACAGGTACAGACTACGCCATGTGCACGTTTATCCTTTCTACATTTACTAGAGGCCTGACGCACACAATTTGTGCAAGGGGCTTCGCCCTCGCAGCCGCGCTCCTAGCAGCCCCTTAGCCCCGCCCCCCACCCACTGGTCCTTCTGGAAGTTTGTTCCGCTGTCTGGTCTAATTAGCATATTAACTCTTTATTACATAGGACAGTGGTCCGCAAACTGTGGCTCGCGAGCCACATGTGGCTCCTTGGCCCCTTGAGTGTGGCTCTTCCACAAAATACCATGACCTGGGCAAGTCTATGTTGAAGAAGTGGCGTTAGAAGAAGTTTAACAAATCTGGATCTCAAAAGAAATTTCAATCTTTGTACTATTGATATTTGGCTCTGTTGACTAATGAGTTTGCCGGCCACTGACATAGGATATTATGTACTCCTGAATGCTACAAGCAGTTCACAGTCAGGCTGCAGTAATACGTAGCTCATGTAGTGAACGCAGCGAGAGTTGGCAATGAAAGTTATTGGTGGGCGGAGGAATGAGGTAAATGTAAGTGGCAAGGTCTTCTTGCTTTCTGGACGCAGCCCTGTGCGAAGTTTGGGGACCAGATGAACAGTCTGACCCTCACGTCTATCAGAGACCAGTTGTGCGGCCTTACGCAAGCATGCATTTTCTCTGAATGTAAATGTCTCGTCAGTGAAGGGATGGCAGGAATACCTGGCCCCAAGCCTGCAATCGGAGAAGACTGCTCCAGAGGAAGTGCAGTGCTGCCCCTGTGGGCCCTGAGGCTGGAGTCCCTTCCCTCCTGTCACCAACGACAGCTCAGCCCACGTGTCTGCAGGCGAGCGGGAGCCACAGAGTGGCACCGCGGCAGTGTTCGAGCGTAGCCCACCGTGTTCCCTGGACAGCCACGCTTCTGTCACCTAATCCCGCACTCTCCACTCTCCCTGGGGTTAGTTAGCTTTCCCGACAGGCTAGTCATTTTAAAGACACTACTGGCCTCGGGGTCCAGCCATGCTATTGCCAATGGTAAGAGTTTTCTTTTTTACAGCTACACAATATGCCATTGTGTAGATGTACCACCGCTTTTTAATCCACTCGTCTGCTGATGGGCACTTAGGCCATTTCCAAATCTGAGCTATGTGAATGGGGCTCAGAGGGGAAGCCGGGGAAGAGGGGGAGAAGGGATCAACCAATGAACTCATAAGCATATATGCGTAACCATGGACACAGAAAATAGGGTGGTGAAGGCCTGGGGTGGAGGGTGGGGCAGGATGGAAGAGGTCGTTGTGGGGAAAGGGGATATATGTAATCCTTTCAACACTAAAAGTGAGAGAGAGAGAGAGAGAGAGAGAGAGAGAGAGAGAGAGAGAGAGAGAGAGAGAGATATTACTGGCTTGGCCCCTTCCAAACAGTCATTAGCCACAGTGCCCTCCACAGTTTGCAGGGCAATGACAGTCAGCTGCGTAGATGTGCCTTACGCTGTATTGCTGTGTGACTTTCAAAAATATACAGAGGCACATAACACATGCACACACCTCACATCTGAATGCAGACGTCACCCCCCACCAAGCAGAAGTTCTCAAAGAGCCGCCTCTGACGCCAGGGCTCAGCATTGCCTGGGAACCTACTAGAAATGCAAATTCCTGAGCCCCAGTCCGGAGCCACGGAGTCAGCCTGAGCTGGGACAGCAGCCTGAGCCAGTCCTGGAAGCGACTGGGCTTCAGGCTGACGTGTGAGCACCTCCACCAGATGGGACAACCGTCGTGCCCATGGTAGCTACAAACCACGCGTCACCCTGGATATCTCAGAGACTTTCTGGACACCGTTTCTTCTCTAAGGGAGTTTTGTGTGAAGCTGAGAAAAGAAAATGGTACTCAGGGGGATGGTGGGTAATATAACACACACACACACACACATTTTAGAAGCAGTGTTTGAAGAAAATAAAAAGCTAAAAATAATAATCCCACCGAATCTGGCCTGCAACTATTTCCATTTAATTTGATTTAACTTAGCTTTACATTGGGCTGTATTACAACTGGCAACGCTCCAGCTGCATCTAAAATGACGTTCTGTGTGGAAGGAACAGCAAAATTCAGAAAGAGTTTTAAAGCGAACACCTGGAATAGGACCTCTAATTGCAGCGCCACAGTCTCTCTTTAGACAAGTGGATCGACGGCCACAGAGGGCTTCACAAGAGCACAGCAGAGACAAAATGACGGGGTTACCCTGGCAACTCCCAAAACCCGGTGTCGATTCCCTGTGGCTCGTACAGCACGGCCTTTCAGGAGTAGATGCCTGCACAATCCTTTCTAGCTCCCAATCTATACAGTTCGCAATGTGGCCTCCAGCTTCAATACATGATCAAGCACTTCTGTTGATTCAAAAAAAAAAAATTCTTTAAATTATTTAATTATTCCTGAGGTGCACGTCACCAGTCCCTCGCACCTCATGTGGGAATAGCCCACCCACCCTTACAGGATGAAATGGGCCCACGATGCCTTCTGGTTTAACCCATTCTTCTCTCTAGCGATGGCCACAGGGGAAACAGACAGTTACTTCATGCATCCATCCGTAGGGCGGTGGGGCTGAAGAATACCCTCAAGAAGCCCTGTTGGGGAAGAAGCACTGGTTTCCCTGCGTCCTGCGGGATGGCTGGACCCTGCACGGATGTCCAAATGACAGTGCGGAGGGGATAGGCCCTGACCCATGGCTCAGTGTGCCCTTAAGAGGGATTTCAGGGACACAGAAACTCACCTTTTTTTTTTAACGGAATAAATCAAGTAATAGAATAGTGTAGTAGGTACATTCTAAACCCCCCCCACCCCCCCCGTGGAGCCCCGCTGGTGTGGCTCAGTGGTTGAGCCTTGACCTATAAACCAGGAGGAGGTCAGGGTTCGATTCCCAGTCAAGGCACATCCCCAGGAGGAGGCTCCATCCCCAGGAGGAGGCGTGCAGGTGGCAGCCGATCAATGATTCTCTCTCCTCATTGATGTTTCTACCTCTCTCTCCCTCTCCCTTCCTCTCTGAAATCAATAAAAATATATTAACAATAAAGAAATAAACCCTCAGTGTCTGCTTAAAACCATGGACAGGACTGAACTTGTATAAACTATTTTGCCCTCCATGTACACACATACTCTTCAGAGCCTCTCTGACACATCCCAATTGCCCGCATCACTGCCCTTGCCCTTGGGACCATTGTTAAGTAAAATAAGGGTGATGTGGACACGGGCATGACAGTCCGGCTGGCCACCTCCAGGGCTACTAAGTGACTAAGGGGCGGGACCTCTCCAGCCGGAGATTGGACCGAAGGAGGAGGAACAGGAGCCCATTGGGATTTCAACATGCTACTCAGAACAGCGAGCAGTTTAAAGCTTAGGAATTATTTATTTCTGGAATTTTCCATTTAATATTTTCAGACTCTTGTTGACCACGGGCAACTTTAACTTTGGAAATGGAAGCCTGCAGGATGGGACTTCCTGTGCAAAATGGGAGAGAAGGAACACAGAGGATTTAAGGGGATGGGAGAGTCAAGCCGTGGGGTAGTGCAGGGTCAACATGCCTGGCACTTTCAGGATGCAACCTTGCAGCAGTCTAGTCCAGCGGTCGGCAAACTGCGGCTCGCCAGCCACATGCAGCTCTTTGGCCCCTTGAGTGTGGCTCTTCCACAAAATACCATGGTCTGGGCGAGTCTACTTTGAAGAAGCGGCGTTAGAAGAAGTTTAACTTTAAAAATCTTGGCTCTCAAAAGAAATTTCCATTGTTGTCCTATTGATATTTGGCTCTGTTGACTAATGGGTTTGCCGACCACTAGTCTAGTCTGTCAAAAAGCCCAGACTGTAGGACAGGCTGTGGGAGGACTGGTGCAGTCAGTCTAACTTACAGGCCCACCCTCTGCCCCGAACATGTAAACCGCATCCTGACCGGCGTGAACACTCCAGGGGGCAGATCCCTCAGCTGCTGCTGGTCAGAGGGCCACCCTCACTCTGTCCCTTGGGAGACCTGCTTCCTCCTGGGGACACATAACAGCTTCACACTGATCCTGGAATCAGACCCGGGCCTGCTGACCGGCTGACCGGCTGACCGGCCAGCACTTGCTGAAGATGCTTGCATGAGACACAGGCAATTTTGGTCTCAAACTCTCTGTTTGAAAGGTAAAAAATGGTAAAGTTCTCAGAATGTTTTGATTTGTTTCTTTCCCGATACAATGCAGCTTGAGTCAACAGGAAGATGGGGTAGCCCTTAGTGCAGGCAGGTCCTGGGTTAATTACCTTATAAGCAGTGGTTGGCAAACTGCGGCTGGCAAGCCACATGTGGCTCTTTGGCCCCTTGAGTGTGGCTCTTCCACAAAATACCACGGGCGGGGCTGGCGTGCATGTACAGGGCGATTGAAACTTCGTGGCCCATGCGCAGAGGTCGGTTTTCAACTCTCAAAAGAAATTTCAGTCGTTGTCCTGTTGATATTTGGCTCTGATGACTAATGAGTTTGCCGACCACTGCCTTATACAAATATGCCCTTCTCATCCACTGTTTGTTTGTGGTTTGGTTGTGTGGGGTGCTTTTTTTTTTTTTTTCCCAAAATAAGTGGTTTTGTTTCTTTTCACTATTATTTTTAAAAATCTTTATTGTTGAAAGTATTCCATAAGCCCCCTCTATCCCCCCATTAACCCCTTCTAGCCCACCTCTGTCCCTGCCCCAGGACTCCACCACTCTACTGCCTGTGTCCATGGGTTATGCATGTCTGCAGACAGGTTCTTCGGTTGATCTCTTCCCACCCACTCCTGCCTTCCCTATGAGGTTCAACAGTCTGTTCCGCACTTCCATGTCTCTGGGTCTATTTTGTTCATCAGTTTATGTTGTTCATTAGATTCTACAGAGGAGTGAGATCATGCGGTACCTGCCTTTCTCCGGTTGGCTTGTTTCACTTAGCTCCGTGGCCTCTTGGACTGAAGGTTTGAACTTGCTGATCACATGTGTGCTTTGGGGGCACATTATGAGGGTGGGCTTATAGAGCTCCTGTACGTCCAAACTGTCTAAGGCCATTGTCCCAACAACAGAGGCCGAGGTCTGGCGAACTCGCAGAAGGGAGAAGCCACCAAGATCCCAGAGGGCTGCCCTCCTGCCAAAGACCCCAACATTAAGCTGTAAAGTTTGAGCTATATACAAGTCCTGGAGGTCAGGGGGAAAACTAGTTCCATTGTCCTGCATTCACATTGGAGATGGTTTCCAATTTTCAGAAGGTATTGGGGGGCATCAGTGTTAAAGTTACCCAAGCGTCGTCTCAATCACAATGTTTTCTTTCAGAAAAAAAAAATGACTCTTTCCTGGAAGCTGAGTTTTTTAATGCCACTTACTGGGTGTGCGGCTTCCACTGTCTCAGTGTAGAGGCAAATGGCAGGTCATCTTCAATCACTCTCTTAAGTATTAACTTTGTTTAAACAAAACAGATTAGATAATGGTGATGAATCGCAAGCCTTCGTTTCAATTCGAGAAGATAGTATCATCACATTTCAGAGAGCCTGAGATTGTGGTTCAAGAGGAGGCAAGCCGACTTCAGAAAATAAATATCATAAAGAGAACCCCAGATTTTTATTATCAAAGAGCGGGTTTGTCTAAGATACGGAATTAGCCTTCCATCGCAAGGGCTCTCCTTGGCCTGCAGCCTGAGAAATGCTGATGGTCCCATCACTCCCTGTGCAGTTCCTACTGGGAATACAGGAGCCACCAGAAGGCAATGCATTGGGCTTTCCACAGGCCAAATCAGACCTAAACTAGAACCCGGGGCACAAAACAGATCAAGGGCTTTGTTTAGTTAAAAAGCTCACTTGGTCGTTGCTAAGGTGGTGTGGCATCTGGAAGCAGAACTGATGAGGAAGAAGAGCCAGGCTTCCATGCAGAGGACCCGGGCCCACATTCTTTTAAAAAAAAAAATATATATATATATATATATATATATATATATATATATATATATATTTTTTTTTATTGATTTTCTACAGAGAGGAAGGGAGAGGGATAGAGAGTTAGAAACATCCATGACAGAGAAACATCGATCAGTGGCCTCCTGCACATCCTCACCGGGGATGTGCCCACAAGCAAGGTATATGCCTTTGACCGGAATCGAACCTGGGACCCTTCAGTCCACAGGCTGACGTTCCATCCACTGAGCCAAACCGGTTTCAGCAGGGCCCACATTTTGCAATAAAAATTATGTGACTTTAGACAGACAGACAGACATCTCACTTACAAGAACCTGGGTTTCCAGACCCGTCGCCCCAACTGCTGTTTCAAAGCACAAGGTGATGTGATTCTGTAAGACACTGGGCAAAGCTCCCTCACTTAGCAGACATCGAGCAAATGCCATTGCCTTCCTTTGATGAGCCAGGTGGCATTTTACGTCATACAATGCCTCCACTAAAGCACTGACCCTGAAGGTCTCCTGGAGCCTTGTCATAGTAATTACTAGAGGACTGGTGCATGAAATTCATGCATGGGGGGTGGGGGGAGTGGTCCCTCAGCCCAGCCTGCACCCTCTCCAATCTTGGATCCCTCTCACAATTTAGAACTGCTGGCTCCCAACTGCTCTCCTGCCTGTCTTCCTGATTGCCCCTAACTGCTTCTGCCTGCCAGCCTGATCACCACTTAACTACTTCCCTGCCAACCTGATTGATATCTAACTGCTCCCCTGCCAGCCTGTTTGCCCCTAACTGCCCTCCCCTGCAGGACTGGTCCCTCCCAAGTGCCCTCCCCTGCTGCCCATCCTGTGGTGGCCATCTTGTGTCCACATGGGATCAGGATTTTTTACCACATGGGGGCAGCCATCTTGTGTGTTGGAGTAATGGTCAATCTGCATATTAGTCTTTTTTTAGATAGGACAGAGGCCTGGTGCATGGGTGGGGCCAGCTGATTTGTGCCCTGAATGGTGTCCCAGATCAGGGTGAGGCATGGTGAGGCCTGGGCGAAGGGACTGTGGTGGTTTGCAGGCTGGTTATGCCTTCCTGCTCCGCTCCCCAGTGACCCAAGTGGCAGCCCTGGTATCTGGGATTTATCTTCTATAATTAAAACTTTGTAGCATTGAGTGGAGGCCTGGGTCAGCAAGGGCAGGTGGAAAACTTGATTTCCTCCATTGCCAGGGAAAACCAAGCCTCCCTTCTGCTCTCCATGGCCACAGCCATCTTGGTTGGGTTTATTTGCATATTTGCTCCTGAATGGCTTGTGGGCGTGGCTTGTGGGTGTAGCAGAGGTGTAGTCAATTGGCATATTACTCTTTTATTAGATAGGATGTCAGTTTCAATATGCAGGTGAATTCTATGAGCAGAATAAATCTCTACCTAACGCTGATCTTGAGAAATACCAGTGGGAGGAACTCTGAAGGTCTATGAAGAAAATTATTAGTGGAAAAATATCTTATTTAAAAGTCAGTTGCTCAATAAGGGGAAAGTCATTACATTTCTCGCATTCTTTATTTTTAATATTCATGTATTTTAAGTATGCTGATTTGCCAACTGCGCACTAAATCACAACGTTATTTAAATTCTTTTTTCCCTTCCAAATCTCCATGAAAGCAATTTCTCCTTTCACAGCAGTATACATCTGATGGAGGGATTTTAGAGGTCTTAAAAGCTTTGCACTTCATATTTGTTTGACTTATAAGGAGCACAATAAGAGAAAGTTGTGTCTATACTTAAGTCATTAAGCATGACTGGTAAGTCTAGGCAGGTGACATTATCAGCAATCACATATTTTAATTCAAATGTAGATATTCAAATTAATGCCCTGAAAGGAATAAAATAAGTCACTATCTCTGATGGATCTCATTCACAGTGAGTGACCAAGAATTTTATGTTCCATACACGCTTTAACTCTGAGTTTGAGGGAGTTTATTTACATGCAAGATATACACTGTGTCAGCATATATCAAGAACATAAACAAATTTCTCCCATTAAAGAAGAGAAAACGTATGCCTTGGGGAACATTGGAATTCTAGTGATTACTAAACAATCAGCCATCTCATTTTCCATCTTCACTTCAGGGTGGTGACAAGGTGACTCTACACTGGAGACGAAGGTCTTCTTAGCAGGGTAGGCACAGCAGCGAGATCATTTCCTCCCCAGACCCTTCTTTTCAACAATAAAAGACAACTTTTAGGATGAATGTCCCAGTGGAAGGGCATTTTGGTTCCCAGACTGATATTCCCAAGAGACCACCTGGAAATCCCCCCCGCCCGCAAACACAGCCAGGTAATGAGGAAGGCCTCAGATCCCTTCAGAAAAAAAAATCTTCATGGCTATGGACATTATGAAAAAAACCTGATTATTGGATGGAAAAGTGCTTATCACCTTCAGCAAATCTTTTGGACCTTGAGATAGCTGAGACAATCAGATGTAAACGAATCCTTGTTTGCATAGCAGGTAATTACAGCCATGGGAAAATGCTGCCCCATTAAAGCTGTGCTGGCATCCAGTAGGGGCTGGTAGAAGAAATATTGCCAACTCCCAGGCCCATGTTTGCTATCCTACATGAGAATTTCTACTCACTTGTATGGTTTTCGGTCAATAGAAATAATACAGTCCTTATTTTAAGATTAAATCTCCAATGATTTGTAGAACTCAGACAGAATGACTAACTGCCTCCTGGATTATAGACAATTACTAACTGGCAGTCATTCACATACAATAAATTTTTATCTGTTCAAACCTGAATCAAACCTGTGAGCAATTTCCTCACCAATAGGCAATATGGTGAAGTGGAAAGTGGGGGTTCGGACAGAAAAACCTGGGTTCAAAATCCGACTTTGTCCTTCAAGAATGAAGACACAGGAGGCAAGCTCTACAACCTTTCTGTTTCTTTCTCTAGTCAGTGTCCTCACCTATCAAATCCTAACAAAAGAGAAATACGCAGATTGACCATCACTCCAACATACAAGAGGGCTGGCCCCATGTGGTCAAAGATCCTGCCCCCATGTGGACGCAAGATGGCCACCACAAGATGGCCAGCAGGAGAGGACAGTTGGGAGGTTCCAGGCCCTGCAAGGGAGGGCAGTTGTGGGTGGTCAGGCCAGCAGGGGAGGGCAGTTGGGAGGGACCAGACCTGCAAGGGAGGGCAGTTGGGGGTGATCAAGCCTGCAGGGGAGGGCACTTAGGGGTGACCAGGTCAGCAGAGGAGGGAAGTTGGGGGCAAACAGGCTGGCAGGGGAGCAGTTAGACATCAATTAGGCTGGCAGGGTAGTGGTTAGGGAGTGATCAGGCTGGTAGGCAGAAGCAGTTAGGGGCAATCAGGGAGGCAGGCAGGTGAGCAGTTTAGAGCCAGCAGTCTTGGATTGTGAGAAGGATATCCAACTGTCCATTTAGGCCCAATCCTACTGGAATTCGGGCTAAACAGGCAGTCAGACATCCCTTGAGGGGTCCCAGATTGGAGAAGGTGTAGGCTGGGCTGAGGGACACCTCCCCCTGCCCCCCGTGCACGAATTTCGTACACCGGGCCTCTAGTGGGATAATAAGGCCAACAGGGTCAGGTAAAACAAAAGACTCTAACAGTAGAAAAGGGAACACAGTGCTAGTAAACTGCAAATCAGTTATTTTTAAAAGGGAACTAAACAAATGTATAAAAAAAAGCTTCACCGATGCTCAAAATAATGGCAACTCCTCTCTACCAGCTCACCCTCGCCTCCCTGTGCCCTTGCTGGGGTAGGTGGACACTGCCCACCCCCCTGACTGCGACACTTGCGTTGGCCAAGATGCGAGCAGAAGCAGAGCCACCTATGGCCAAGCAGGAGCCCAGGTACAAAGCCAGCGTGAACTTGGCCTCAGCCCACCTTGCCACTCACGGAACACGAGGGACACAACGAACTTGCTGCTGTAAGTCCTAAGATTTTGTTGCTTGTTATCACAGCAAAAGTCCGCCAAAGCTCCCAAACTCAGTAGTCAGCAAACTGTGGCTCGCGAGCCACATGTGGCTCTTTGGCCCCTTGAGTGTGGCTCTTCCACAAAATACCATGGCCTGGACGAGTTTATTTTTTTAAAAAATATATATTTTAATGATTTTTTACAGAGAGTAAGGGGGAGGGATAGAGAGCTAGAAACATCGATGAGAGCAAAACATCAATCAGCTGCTTCCTGCACACACCTCCACTGGGGATGTGCCCACAACCGAGGTACATGCCCTTGACCGGAGTCGAACCCGGGACCCTTCAGTCCACAGGCCAATTCTCTATCCACTGAGCCAAACCGCTTTCAGCTGTGCGAGTCTGTGTTGAAGAAGTGGCCTTAGAAGAAGTTTAAGTTTAAAAAAATTGGCTCCCAAAAGAAATTTCAGTCGTTGGACTATTGTTATTTGGCTCTGTTGACTAATGAGTTTGCCAACCACTGCCCTAACTGATGCGGTGGCTTCATTGCTGGTTGCTAGGCACCAGGTGCATTGAGTCAACCACTGGCCTTGAACTCAGAAAGCCTACCTTCAGCCCACCACATGGCTCAGGGGTTGAGCTTGGACCTATGAACCAGGAGATGCCGGTCTGACTCCAGGTCAGAGCACAGGCCCAGGTTTCAGGTTCGATCTCCAGTGTGGGGCGTGCAGGAAGCGGCCGATCAATAATTCTGTATCATCATGGATGTTTTTCTCTCTCTCTCCCTCTCTTTTTTTATCTGAAATCATTAATAAAAATAAATGAAAAAAAAAACACACACATCATCCAATGTCAGCTTCTCCCTGGCTATGTGCCCTGGACCCCCATGAGCCTCACCTCTGCATTCTACGGGCAGGGGGCAGGGGGTCAGAGCACGCAGTCTGCCAATCACAAGCCATGTAGCTATGGTGAGTCATGGCTCAACTTCTTCACCTGCACAACGGGGGCCATTTCTACCTCACAGGGTTTGCTGTGGAAGTTCACGGGCACATGGTAAACACTTGGGCACGTGTTATTATATGGTCACGCTATCATTATTACTGTGTTATAACACCTTTTTAAAAAATATATATCTTATTGATTTTTTTACAGAGAAGAAGGGAGAGGGATAGAGAGTCAGAAACATCAATGAGAGAGAAACATCGATCAGCTGCCTCCTGCACACCCCCTACTGAGGATGTGCCTGCAACCAAGGTCCATGCCCTTGACTGGAATCGAACCTGGGACCTTTCAGTCCACAGGCCGACACTCTATCCACTGAGCCAAACCGGTTTGGGCTATAATACCTTTTGATAAATGTGGGGCTCAAAGGGAAGAGTGTTTGTGAATGTACTTGCTTAACTATGAAGTGCTACGAGAGAACATGAGATTGCTAGGAAACATTCACCATCTCATTTGCAACCTTCAGTCCTTTGAGGAAGCCTCTGGGACAGGACTCTCCATGTGCTGTGTTCACCGCTGGGTCCCAGCCCCTCAAACACTGCCTGGCACGGAGCAGGCTGGCACACACGTGTTGAATTAATGAGGGGAAACCACGGTCTCCTTTGGAATGTGTTCGATGTCTGTGCCATTTCTAAATTCTATGCTTGCAGACGAGTCTCAGCCAGTTCCTTGAATCAAAGCTGCAGGCATGCAAGCTTATTTCAGGTACTGGGGATATTTAACAATCCACTTAAATTACCCAACTTACTAGATCTTTGTTAAGTAAAAAATTCCACATGTCATCCCTTCTCAGCAGAAATCTGAATAATTGGTGCTGTGCATTAGAAGAATCACCTTAAATTAAAGAATCTACTGTAATACTGTCTTTGATCAATGTACAATACAGTACATGTCAACATTTTTTATGCTGAATTTAAAACCTGTCTAATAATTTCAATGTTTTTTCTTTGATATTAAGGCTAAGACTATTGAAATTATACATTTTTATAAAAAGTAATGACAGTGTATTATAAAAGCACATTTTAACTGAAATATGATGAATAAGATAATGTCATAATTTGCTTAATATGTGTTTGGTTAAAAGTCTAAAGGCAATTATAAATAATACATTTCAGATCAACTTTCAAACTCACATGTAATGGCCAAATTATCAGAAAATCCTCAATAAGTTAAATCATACTTTCTGTTATTGCTAAACATCAGTGGTGTTCTGTACCTGTGGTTTAGAAAACTTGGGAGAGTTTGCTGGGTGGCTTTTATTGTGCATTTGCTATTGTCTGAGAAGTTGGTTTCTGATTTCCCACCATAGTTAATAGTTATTTCTCAAAATAATTTTTTAAATCATTAAAAGTAATTATGAGTTTATGCCTACCGCAGAATTATAAAATCCTAGAGTTAGGCATGTTCTTAGAGGTCACGTAGATCAGTCCTTGGCCTGAGTATTCCTGCATTATTTTTTTTCCTATTGTTCATTTTTTTAGCAAACATCAGTAAAGCATCCCCAACAAGATGCTGTGCTAGAGTAATAACACACAGTCATAAAACTTGGTCGCTGGCCTGAAAATCTTATGTCCAGTCTTGTGGTGAGTGCTTCTTAAAAAAAAAAAAAAAAAAAAATAAATAAAAAAAAAATATATATATATATTAATTATTGATTTTTTACAGAGAGGAAGGGAGAGGGATAGAGAGTTAGAAACATCGATGAGAGAGAAACATCAATCAGCTGCCTCCTGCACACCCCTCACTGGGGATGTGCCTGCAACCAAGGTACATGCCCTTGACCGGAATCGAACCTCGGACCTTTCGGTCCACAGGCCAACGCTCTATCCACTGAGCCAAGCCGGTTTCAGCTATTTCCTATTAGACACTATCAACCTTGCTTAGCTGCTGTTTTAGTTTTGCACATGGGGAATGGTCCAAGCTCTTCCTTCTAAGCAGCGGGAGCTCTGCCTCACGAGGTCCCTTTCACATACGGATGAGACACGCTCTGACATGTGGCTTTGACTTTGACTTTCAGAGGGAGGCCAAGGGTTGTTGGGTTCAGCCCACTGTTCTAGCGCTATTCGTCAATAGTGCTCCCTTTAGCTGCTTCCTGTCCGCAGCAGCTCTGGTGACCACGCCGTGTGTGTCCTGGAAAACAGATACACTGGCATCTCAGGTATCTTCTGCAAGCAAGGCAGGTACTGTGTCCACTCATGCGGACGTGGGTCAGCCACATCTAAAATGATATGCCAGGGCAGTGGTCGCAAACTCGTTAGTCCACGGAGCCAAATATCAACAGGACAATGATTGAAATTTCTTCTGAGAGCACATTTTTAAAACTTCAACTTCTTCTAACGCCACTTCTTCAACATAGACTCATCAAGGCTGAAGTATTTTGTGGAAGAGCCACACTCAAGGGCCAAAGAGCCACAGTTTGCCGACCACTGTGCGAGGGGGTCAGGTGGACTATAACAGGAGTCTGAGGAGTCTGACGAATCTGATCATAGGCACTGTTTGTTTTTCTCTCTTTTGTTTCCTCCTCATTCTTTCCCTCCTCTTTTTTTAAAAAAATATATTGTATTGATTTTTCACAGAGAGGAAGGGAGAGTGATAGAAAGTCAGAAACATCAATGACAGAGAAACATCGATCAGCTGCCTCTTGCAGACCCTCTGCTGGGGATGTGCCCGCAACCACGGTACATGCCCTTGACCGGAATCGAACCTGGGACCTTTCAGTCTGCAGGCCGACGCTCTATCCACTGAGCCAAACCGGTTTCGGCTCTTTCCCTCCTCTTATTCTAGTTCTAATTCTGTCTCTCTCCATGCCTTGGTGCTGCTGGCAGTGGTGGTGAGCCTGCTGGTGAGCCTGGAGAGAAAGAATTCTCTGTCACCTGGGCTAATGTGCACCGTGTCAGTGAGACAACTCCTAGGAACATCATTTCAGGCCACATGTGCAATGAGAAAAGCACATTTAATCTACAGGTGCCACCCCCTGGTACACCTGTCACTGCCTCTGTCTGTTCAACACGAGAGCCACGTTGCTGCTCTTTGTAGAACCAGGGAAGAAATGACACGCACGGAAAGACATTACTGGTCGCTACTGAAAATGTTATATTGGTACTAAATAGAAAGTAGGGATTGCTTTCCCCAAATTATTGGATTTACTAACTGGCACGGATCTATCAAATCAATGAGGACAGGTATTGTTCTTTTGGTTTTACTGATCAGTGATGGAAAAGTTAAGAAGCCAGCTCAGAGTCCTAAAGCAAGTTCAGCGTTGACATAGCAACAGCAGCCTCCCGACCCTCTCTGCCATGTGTGGCTGGCCCAGAGAAAAGGAAGTGCTCAGTCACGTGGTAAGGCAGACACCAGCACCCGGGGTCCCTGTTTCTAAGAGACTGTAGCAGGAACCACAGCTGCCATCTTCATCTCAGAAACCTGCACTCTGTCCGGATGGCCACAGTTCAGAAAGACCACGGCTGCCAAACAGAAATAAACTGCCTTCATTGAGAAGATGTGACAGACCTTAAAGGAAAGGATTGCACGCTGGAGAAGCAACGGGAAATCCAAATGGAATTTACAGCCTCCATAGAAAGGTGTGGCGCACGCGTGGGACCACGTGAGAAGCAACAAGTGCCGCAAATAAACAACAACCAGAGACGAAGACCGGACATATTACTGTGCCCTTGCCCTTGCACTTCTCTGAACGAGCTGGGAGAAGTTCGCCACGTCAGCCGGGGGAGTAGTGGGGGCTCACTCTCTCAAGGGACCCTGGAACCGATTTTAGGAACAAAGGCCACAGATTAAGTAAACTCATCCAGTGGCCCAGATAGGACTTCAGCATGGCACAGGCTGTCAATATCCCCTTAGCAACTGACCTTTGCTCATTCAACAATGATAGTGTTTGCCTTTGTTCAAAAAATCTGTTCTGAAGTCTTTACGTTCCAAACTCTCCAAAGTGTGATATCAGGTGTGGGCATTAAAGGCATTGATTGATTATAGACCTAAAAAGAGAGGACATTCTGGAAATTTAAGTTGGTGAAGAAATGCAAGATGCTCATTCATTTAACTGGAACACAGATGACACCAGGTGCCGTTAGTAAAGTTCAATATGGTTTCATTGGCAAGAAAATACATTCGAGTGAGAGGGGAAGTGATCTCTGCAGCCTCTCAGGACAGTGAGGTAGTGAGGGTTTCGTAGACGGTTCATATATTGCCAGGCTGCACAACGAGGAGCCTCTGCCTTTGTGACCTACCATGGAAATACACACATCCAGGACAGGCGCGTGCATTCCTGGCCCACTGGGGAAGGAGCTTGTGAATGGAGGACTCCAGATTCTTTGCCTTCCCCTTCAGAGTCTCCTTCTGCCCACTATCTTGTTTTCCCGAAAGTAAGACATCCCCCGAAAATAAGACCTACTCGAAGTAATACAGGCATCCCCCCAAAAATAAGATCTAGCGCATCTTTGGGAGAAAAAATTAATATGAGACACTGTCTTATTTTCAGGGAAACAGGGTAGTCTAGATGTGCCAATGGCCAAAGCGTACAATTACAGAGTGGAGAACAAATCAACGCTAGCTGAACTGGAGGTCATGTAAGCTAATGCCTCTGAATGCAGGGCACAGGGGCCTGCATGGTGCCCACACTCCAATCAACCCCTTACAGTGAGTGGCTGTGAATTTTCCGACCTGTACAGCCGGTTCATACAATTCCATTGGTCAACATGATACCATTTAAAAAAGTAAAGTCAACCCAAAGAAGATCAGTTCAGGTTATTTTTTTTTATTGTTTTGGCCTCCACCATGGTGCTATAATACCCTTAGCTACTTATTATAACAGAAAAGACAAATGATGTCATTCTTGAAAGGGTCTTTGAGTTTGTACTCGGAGAAGACCCTTAGACGTGGGTGACCTGCCCTTTTTTGGTTTCCTTATCTAAGTTCTGAAACATCAGTAATAAAAAGAGAAACAATATTTGAAGTCAACAGGCATTTATATTTAAATTATTCTGCTGTGAATATCACCTTTACATTTTACCTGAGGAACCATGAGCTGATGAATTAGTTAACAGTAATTGATGTACATTCCACTTGAAATATCTTAAATGACTCCTTTCCTAGTCTTCCATGCCCCAACACTACCCAAGTTGCCCCCTACATCTTGGTTACTGCTCGTTATCAAGAATTAGACTTGTCTCATCCTCCCCAGCATTGGCACTTTTTAAGACTCCATCCTCACCTCCTCTCTTGAGTCTGGACCTTCTCATCCATGACCCCAGTTTCCACCTATTCACAGATAACTCAGCAATATATCCTTAGTTCATTCTTAGTTCGTTCCCTTTCAAGCTCCAGACTGATCTTACGATTTATTTCGTATACATTTTTGGACATTTCAAAGACATAACAGACTCATTTGTGCAAAGCTGAACCCATGGTAGCCTCCCACCATGTAGCCTATGTGGACCTACCTCAGGCAATGACACCACCATCCAGTTATGCAAGCCAGAACCCTTGGGGTTATTTTGGTTACTTCCTTCTCTCACCTCCAAGACATCATCAACTCTCATCAATTTTATCCCTTAAATATTTCCTCAATCAGCCACTTTCCTCCATCTCAGATAACCACTACCTAAACATAACCCGTCATCATCTCTCACTGGACAACTGCGTGGGAGCATCCAAAGTGGAATTCAGAGAAAATGGTCAGGTAGGAGAACCAAGAAGGTTTTAAGAAGGCAAACTGGTGGGAAGGGTGTGTAGCCAACAATGCAAAACAGACTGGATTGGGACTGAACAGAGTACACTGGATTTAGGAATTAGGAGGCCACTGATGGCCTTGAAGAGTCATTTCAGGAGAGATGTAGGTGAGATGGCAGTGGGATGAGGAGTGGCAAATGCAGTACCCAATAAAAACTACTCTTTATACACTGTTGCTATGAAGGGAATGAGACAGCTATTTCCAGGGGAGGCAGTGTTGAAAGTGTGTCTTTACAAGGATGGTTGAGACTTGTGCATTTTATAACCTGAAGATCAGGAAGCTGCTGAAGATGTGGGAGTTGGAGAAGAATTAACAGGGCAAGCATTTAGCAGAAGCAGAAGGAATCCCATCCAGGTCACAGAAAGTGGGGGAAGCTAAACAGAAAAAGAGTGGGTAAAGAGGTACCTTCTTTTGGTAAAGAGAAGAGAAACAGATGGAGTCTATATGAAATGGCCTATCATTTCTTAGTGAATTAGAAGAAAGCCTTATCATAAATGAAAAGGAACGCTCTTATAAGACATCTGAGCATTTGGATATTTATTTCAGCCAATAAATATTTATGGATTGTCTGCTATGAGCGGAGCACTGGGCAGTAGACCAGAGAAAAGCCACCACTCTTGTCATGAGGATTCCTACTGTCCAAGGGGTCAAAGCCCAGCAAACACACAGATTCAAGCACCCGGGAGGGGCCTGGTTAAGGGAACTAACTGTGCGGAAGGAAAGTCTTCAAGCAAGATTCCCAAAGCCTCAGAGAACACAAGGGGATGATCGTGGTGGATGATGACAGAAAGTGGGCTTCAGTGATAGTGTCAAAGAGGCAGTGACAATGCATGACAGTCCCTAGGTCCGGGAGGCCAAACGTGTGGGTCCATCCACAGGTCTGCTTTCCCAGGCATGGAACACGGCATCCATACAACAAGCAGGCAAACAAGGAGGCTCCCAAGTTGCATTCTCTATGAGGTAGTCATTGTGCCTCAAGGCTCTGTGACAGTGGTCAGCAAACTCAGCAGAGCCAAATACCAACAGTACAAAGATGGAAATTTCTTTTTTGAGAGCCAAATTTTTTACACTTGAACTTCTAATGCCACTTCTTCAACATAGACTCGCCCAGGCCGTGGTATTTTGTGGAAGAGCCACACTCCAGGGGCCAAAGAGCCGCATGTGGCTCACGAGCCGCAGTTTGCCAACCACTGCTCTATGAGAACAGAGAGAAACCCTTGAGGACAGACACCACGCCAGGGATGTCACAGGGGAAGAAGCCATGCTCTGCCCTGCCTCTCCTGGTCTCTGGCCCCGCCTCGAAGGGAGAGGTGCGAGGGTCTGAAGGAACCACCCACCTGTTCCAAGTTCCCTGCGATAGAGCGCAGGCATCTGCCCTCCCAGATCAGTATGCTGATGACACATGGTCTGCATCGGCCCTTTCATCTCTAATCCTGACACCACGGTTTTTGCAATGTATCCAGCATCTGAGGGGCCCCAAGGGGAGGAGGATCCAAGGGACTCAGAAGAGGATTAATCCGGATAAGACAGAGGTTATGATGAGAGTCCGGGGGAAATATTTCAAGAATGTGGCGGGCTTCTGTGTTTCTTATGTGAACACAGCTTTCTCTGCTTCCACGGTGACTTCTGGCATCTCAGTTGATCTCGGCTGATGTCCATGACATGACAGGCCTGACACAAGCAGGCCTATTTATAGCGCCAGGCGCGCAGTTGGTGACAGACTGTATCTGAAGTGACTCTCTCTGGAATTTCTTGGTAGCTGTGGTTGCCCAGGGTCTTATTAAATAGAGAGTTTCAGGCCGGGGCCAATATCCTTTATTCCTCCCCCTATCCCCCAGAAATTCCTTCACTGAAGTTACCAGATAGCAAGGGGTACTCCTCAACTTCATTTCTCCTTTACAGCTGTAATTAGACTACTATTTTCCCAACCATTTTAATTCATGTTGTTTTGTGAAATTTCTTCTGAATCCATTTCCCTGAGTTTAATTTTAGAAAGTCAGAATGTGCCAAGCAATCTGAAATTAATTACCCCATTTTACACTTGGAAATAGCAAGCTATTCATCAGTTTGGGTTTTCTTTCTAATCAGGATGTGTAATGATTTTTCCCCCCATTAAAGGCTTTTCATGATTATTGGGGAATATGATATTCCTATCAGCAACAAGCATTAGTTATTGTTTTGCTTCCTCCTTATTTCACTTGAAATGTCAGCGATGCTATCTGCTTCCTCCCCTGTCTCTGACTCGATTTGGTTTTAAATCTTTTCAATCTGATTTGCAACTAGATCACATTCCAGGAGGAAACTCAACGAAGTAAATCTTTTTTTTTCTTCTTCTTCTTCAAGACAAACTTAACTCTTAAGGAAGCCACTTATTCAGATGACACAAATATCAAAGTTTTTGCAGCATGCCAAATGTCAGATTGCAGGATTGTAATGAACTTCTGCCAAGTTTTAGACACTAACAAAATAGAACTTACTCATAATGAAAGGTTCTACGCACTGACCACTGAACAGAGCAGCAGCTGTAATGCCACACAGGACTATAATCAAGATTTTTAGAAACTCCACACATCTTAGAAGGCTCTCAGATAATTTTTTTTTTTTTTTACCGAAAGAACATTTATTAGAAGAAAGAGCTGTTCAGAACGTATGATCGCAGCCCTTTATCTCTCTCTCCCTTTTCTCTTGTTTGTTTCTGCCACAAAAAGACTCAGACGTTTTTAGTATGAGTCACTGGAGCAGGTGCGTGAAGGAAAAAAGAGGACAAGAAAAATTACTTGTGTGCGCCCTAAAAAAGGCCCCAAAACAAAACCCCACAACTTTTAGTAGTTTTTCAATACTGTCATCACCATTGTTTGAAATAAAAACAGGGTAAATACAAATGAAAAGATGCTCAGTCCTCACACAGAAGTGTCTATTATGCACCAACAATGATAGGAACATTCATTTGGCTCTTTATTCACTTAGCACATGGTGATGGGGGGCCACTGTCTGCTGGTCATTGGCCTAGGTCCCCAGGGATTCAGAGAGAAGAGAAAGTCCCTGCCCTAATGGGGTGCCCATGCCAGTGAGGGATTCCGATGAATGGGGAGGGAACACACACAAGAATTCGCGTGAGAGAGGAGAACAAAGCAAGTGAGGGGCCAGTGCTGGTTGCATGGGGCAGGACTGAGGACTGCGTTGGAGCTGAGAGCTCAAAGATCGTAAGAAGTCATCCATGAGGAAGAGGGTGAGAATGTTCCCGTCAGAGGAAAGAATACTTGCAAAGGTGATTAAACATTTTTTTTTAATTGATTTCAGAGAGAAACACTTTCGGAGAGGGAGAGCATGAGAAACACCAATGATGAGAGATAATCATCGATCAGCTGTCTCCTGCATGCTCCCTACTGCGGATCAAGCCCACAACCTGGGCATGTATCCTGACCAGGGAATTGAACCCTGACCTCCTGATTCATGGGTAGATGCTCAATCCATGAGCCACAGCAGCTGGTTGCAAAGATCTTGAGGAGGGCATCAACTTGACTTATCCCAGTTCTGTAAACAGACACTCATTTTTTGGAAAACTTGTGGAAGTCCTCTGTATGCCTGGGGAATCTGGGGCTCACCTGATCCCATACTGTCATACTGAGGATAAAGCAAGTAAGAAATGAAATTCATGCATGGGGATAGGGGGAGGTGGGGGTCCCTCAGCCTGGCCTGCACCCCTCTCAAAATCTGGGACCCCTCAGGGGATGTCAAACTGCCAGTTTAGGCACAATCTCAGATCGGGCTTAAACTGGCAGTCTGACAGCCCTCTTGTAATCCGGGACTGCTGGCCCCTAACTGTGTGTCTGCCTGACTGATCGCCCCTAACTTCTTCTGCCTGCCTGATTGCTCCTAACTGCTTCTGCCTGCCTGATCACCCCTATCTGCCTCTGCCTGCCTGATCACCCCTAACCCCTCTTCCTGTCTTCCTGATGGCCCCTAACTGCTCACTGGGGGGCTGCCGACCAGGGTGAAGGGCCGTGGTCATTCTGGTCTCCAGTCATTCTGCCATTTCAGTCACTGGGCTTCTATTATATAGGATGTTTAATTTGAGACTCTGGGACCATTTCTTCATTGCCACATTCATTCATTCATTCACTTATTCATTTCCCCAACTTATTTAAAGGTAACACTATTCGCCCTGCTACTTTTAGCCTTAATTGTATAGAACACAAAACAAACCTATGTATTCCAATAGCAATAACTAGTATGTCCAGACGTTTCTGACATTTCTCAGGCTGAAGACCATAGGCCAGACCTGGGAATTTTCTTTTGGAAGTTGACTGCCGGGCCACAATCTCTTATCTGTAGCTGAAAACCTGGAAAACTCTGAAAATAGAACAAAGGAAACTCACTGAAGACACAACCACCTCGAGTGCTTTATACTCTTCACCTCACCAATTCTGAATATTCATGGGTTTTATAGAAGACATTTTAACATGTTTTTTTTTGTTTTTTTTGTTTTCAAATTAAAAAAAAAAATATATATATATATATATATATTTTATTGATTCCAGAGAGGAAGGGAGAGGGAGAGGGAGCTAGAAACATTAATGATGAGAGAGAACCATTGGTCGGCTGCCTCCTGCACACCCCCCACTGGGGATCGAGCCCACAACTGGGGCATGTGCCTGAGTGGGAATCAAACCGTGACCTCCCGGTTCACAGTTGACACTCAACCACTGAGCCATGCCAGTCAGGCGACATGTCAATACATTTCATTCTCAAATGTGGCCCTAGCTTCCATGAACTCTGTTATATATTAGATAATACCTCCACTATGTAACTATTTTAAAATCCAGACATCCTGAATTCTGCATGGGTTTTGGCGAAAGGTCCCTATGAGGACCCACGGGGCTTGACAGCACACCAGGATACAGAGCAAGGTCAGTGGGCACTGCCCCCACTTTATTCATGCTTTAAAATGATACCGCTTTGTGTCTGGATGCCTATGGCTGCCAGTTACCATCGAAGCTCTTCCGAAAGCCACGTCTGACTTCATCAACAAGGTATCTTACTCCACACCAAAACTACCTTGTGAAAACCGTCTCACATATTAATGGTTTGGCACAAACCCTCGGCATGCCGACTGCACGGAACACTTCTTAAAGTCTGCAATGGGAAGAGCACGTTGGAATGGGCCCGTTATACAATCCCCTGAAAGAGCAGTAATGGCCTGTGGGTAAACACATCATGAAAGGAGACGGGGCATTTTGCATCGCTGAGGTAAGTGTTTATGAGAATTAATGTCCATGTCATGAATAGGCAGATGGTCCATGTAAGCAAACATATTACAGTTTGTCACTTCTCATCAACTGCACTGATTCGAGAGCCATGAGCAACTGCTGGGAGATCTGTAGGCGGAGGGTCCATCCAGAGGCATGCCTTCTCCTGTTCCACAAATGTTCGCTTCAGAAACATGACGTCTTACTCAGGCACAGCATCGCTTGCTCGGTATCTTTAAACAACAGCTACAAAACCTCTACAATTTCTGTGCATGGAGAAAACAGCCTATAACGCTGACATTTATGGGTGGGTGAAAGTATTGAGTTAAAAGGGATTCTGCCATTGCTTTCCCATTTTGGACTCACAGATGGTCCCTCCCTGAGATTCAGTCAGACAATGAGCCTGGGCAGAGAGGAATTTCTTCATGTCACTTGCCTATCTTCTCTTTGCCCAGGAGGTCAAGTTCCCCTAAAAGTAAGCTTCACGAGGACAGAAAATGGTGTAGGCTGTTGGGGTCTCTGCTCTATCCTTGCTGACTAGGGCAAGGCTTGCACATAGTAGGTGCTCACTGTCTCCTTCCTGACTGGTTCCGCATGCGCGTTAGCTCCCACCACCTTTCCCCCTGCCGCCCGGCGGGCCCTGGCTGTCTCCCTTTCCGAAAACATCTTTCTCGCAGCCAGTTCGCTCTTCTTCCATCAGGTTTGGCCATCATGTCAGTCACTGAGATTTTCCCTGAAAACCCACACCAGGGCGACTTCCCTTGATGCCATTTCCTGTCTTGCTCTTTACCTTCCCTTCTGAAATATGCGTGGCATGTGCAATTACTTATTCAACATCTGATTCCCCCCACAAAGCTGTAAGCTTCCAGAGGATGGGGGCCAGGAATACTCTGCCCCCCCCCCCCCCCCCCGCCCCGTCTCTCAGCGCACAGTAGGAGCTCCCAGAACATGTGCTGAATGAACGAAAGCCTGGTTAGGTCTTTGTCTCCTTCCTGGCACCTGGCGTGGCCAACTCACCGGGACGGGTGTTCTGTGGGTTGCGGGTGAGAGGCGGCTGTGGTGGGTGCTCACCTCTGGGCAGCCACGCCCTGCCTGCCAGCTCACCTGCTACTATTGCCCCAAGCCCTGAGCACACCGGCCGGCCCCTTCACCCCTCAGCCTCGGAACCCGTGCCTGAGCCACCAGCATCCTCTCTTCACTGACACCCGAGATCGGCACGTTAGTCTCCCCGAAACCCCACCAGGACGGGGGGCCTGTGCTGCCCGGTCCGTGTAAGGAACAGCCCTACCACACAGTGCGAGGTCTTGGAGATCACAGACCCGGAGTCGATATTTTCCCTACAAATGGCCCTCCGCTTCAGCCAGTCACCCCTGTGCCCCGAGGCCGTGGAGAGGTGTCACAGCACAGGTGCTGGGTGTATCACCCCCAGGGACACTCGAAATGAGAGCCACTGGCACCCAGGGAGGTTGGTTGGCAGCGAGATGCGGGTCCAAGCAGAGGTTTCACTCCAGCAGGTGCCGCTTCTCTGCCCTCCTCACCGGCTCCCTGCCTCCTGCCTCCCCCAGGGGAGTGTGGTACTGAGCCTATCCTCCCTGCCTGGCCTCCCTGCCTGGCCTCTCTGCCTGTTCTCCCTCCCCACTCCCCGCCAGGGGACCACGGTGCTGAGCCTGTTCTCCCTGCCTGCTGCCTCCTCCAGGGGCCTGGGGTGCTGAGCCTGCCTCCCTGCCTGTCCTCCCTGCCTCCTTCTCCCCCAGGGGCCCGCGGTGCTGAGCCTGGCCTCCCTGCCTGTCCTCCCTGCCCCCTTCTCCCCCAGGGGCCCGGGGTGCTGAGCCTGGCCTCCCTGCCTGTCCTCCCTGCCTCCTTCTCCCCCAGGGGCCCGGGGTGCTGAGCCTGCCTCCCTGCCTGTCCTCCCTGCCTCCTTCTCCCCCAGGGGCCCGCAGTGATGAGCCTGGCCTCCCTGCCTGTCCTCTCTGCCACCTGCCTCCCTCAGTGCCCAACCCTGCCTCCTTTCACCCCCTCCCTTCCAGGAGGCAGTGTGTCCCCGGCCCCCCACGCTGCACCATCTCTGTGGGTGCCCGGGAAGCTGTTCCCATCCTCCTGGCCGGCCTCACTCCTGCTTTCTGGAGCGGACAGACCGGGCCTGTTTCCGTTCTAACTCCGGCGCTGACCACGGTGTCGCACAGCAGGCTTGTCGGTGGGAACGACAGAACATGCTTGCTGCATGGCATCCTCTGAACAGAACTGCTGGGCGGGCGGGGGGCAGGAGCGGCGCTGGGCAGGGAGGGTCTCCGCCCCTGGACTGCTCCCTCATGAAGTGGGGCCACGAGCTCTGAGTGTGGGCACACAGTGGGGCCACGAGCTCTGAGTGTGGGGCACACAGTGGGGCCACGAGCTCTGAGTGTGGGCCGCTCAGTGGGGCCACGAGCTCTGAGTGTGGGCACACAGTGGGGCCACGAACTCTGAGTGTGGGGCACACAGTTTGGCCACGAGCTCTGAGTGTGGGGCACACAGTGGGGCCACGAGCTCTGAGTGTGGGGCACACAGTGGGGCCACGAGCTCTGAGCGTGGGCCGCTCAGTGGGGCCACAAGCTCTGAGTGTGGGGCACACAGTGGGGCCATGAGCTCTGAGTGTGGGGCACACAGTGGGACCACGAGCTCTGAGTGTGGGGCGCACAGTGGGGCAGGAAGCCGCCTCTCTGCTGGGGGCGGCGGCCGGGAGCAGGACTGACTCGGGAGGTCCACGGCCAGAGAGAACGGACGCCGGAGGCCGGCTCCCTGCCGGCGCTGTGCGGGTCGGGCTGCGGCCTCTCCAGCTCGGCGGGCGGGAATCGGCCCCCGGTCGCAGCCCCCCGGGGAGGAGGAAACGGCGGGACAGGATCGGCGGAGAGCGGCCGGGCTGGCGGGCACTGAGGGCCTGCTGCACACAGACCGCGCGGCCCGGAGACTGTGCGGCCCCGGGAACCGGGCTGGCACCGGGCCGCCCGCCGCTCGCCCTCCCGAGTGGACGGGGACGGTCTTGTCCAAGCGCGGCCCCGGGCGCTGGGCGGGAGCTGGGGTGCTGCGCCCGGTTGCCGCTCCCTGGCCCCGGCCCCGGGCCCGGCCCGAACGCCTGTGGAGTGGGGAGACCGCGGCGCCTGACTCTCCGTGAGGCTGGACTGGCCACGGCCTCGCCACAGCGTGTGCCGAGCGGGGCCCAAGACGAACCAGGACGTGCCGGGGACAGAGCCGCGCCTGGCGGGTTCCGGCCGTTCCGGAGCGTGTCTCCCCGCAGCAGCACCGGTTCCGGACGCGCACCAACGGCCACACGGGCCAGGGGCCGGGCGGGCGGCATCTCAGGGGCTGGTTCGGGGCCGCCCTGCGAAAGGTGCGGCCTCTCCCGCCCGCATCGCGACAGGCAAGGCGCTCCGTTTCCCGGGCCGGAGGGACCCGGAAGGCACGTGGCACGGGTGCAGCCGGCAGCCAAGAGCCGGCCGTGCAGGACAATGCCACCCCGATGCCACCCCGATGCCACCCCGATGCCGCCGTGAGAACGTGTGGGGTTCGGTCCGGGATGCTCGTTTCCACGGATGGAAACTGTGGGAGGCATTCCAGAATGGTCCCTGCTGCCACCTACCATGCAGCAGAGGGAGGGCGGCCTCAGGCCTCGGGGGTGGCAGCCGTTTCGGGGTGCTGGTCCCCTCCGGGGGCGGCTTGCAGGAGCTGTGAGGGTGGCACAGGGAGGAATTCCTCTCCGGGAGCCCCCTGCTGCGTTCCTCTGAGACTCACGTCTGCCAGTGTCCCCATCGGCTGACAGCGCCGGTTCGCCCGTGTGCACGCTGCCGCAGCTCCACTGGCTATTTGCTGAGCTCCGTCCATCGGCCCTGAAATAGGGGTGGCAGCTGCTCACGGGCCTCCCCTGTCCGCCTTGGCTTTCTCGGCCTGCCGGGAAGGAGGGGGCTTGCCGGGGCCAGCCCGGCGCCAGCTGGGAAGCCAGGGCGGCATCTGGCGGAGAGCAGAATTCTAGCTCTTCTGACCGGTGTGGCAGGGGGCCCAGAGCCAATCGCCTGACCGCACGTGTGTATAAGCTGCCAACAACGAATCCCCCCAAACGTCAGACATCAATAACAGCAACACAACTCCAGAGGTTCCTGCAGCCCTGGGAAAGAGAACCTGGGATGCTCCTGAGAAACCGATGGCAAATGGAGATAATGATTTTATTTTTATATTTTTTAAAAATGGATTTTATTGATTTTTTACAGAGAGGGAGGGAACGGGATAGAGAGTTAGAAACATCAATGAGAGAGAAACATTGATCAGCTGCCTCCTGCACACCCTCCTACTGGGGATGTGCCTGCAACCAAGGTACGCGTCCTTGACCCGAATCGAACCCAGCACCCTTCAGTCTGCAGGCCGACGCTCTGTCCACTGAGCCACACCAGTGTCAGCGGAGGTAATGACTCTAAACGTACATTGGCCCATGTGGCCCAGTGGGTGGGTGTCCACCTATGAACCAGGAAGCCCCAGTTTGATTCCTGATCAGGGCACATGCCCAGGTTGCGGCTCAATCCAGTAGGGGGCGTGCATGAGGCAGCCGATCCATGATTCTCTCATCCCTCATGTTTCTCCCTCTCCCGTCCTCTCTGAAACCGATAAAAACATGCTGACATGCACATCCCAGACACACTAACAACATGCCAACCAGGCAGGGCCCTGGCCATGTCCATCGCTAAGGTGCGCGCCAGCGATGTTTTCCTCCTGCAGATCCGTCCCGCCCAGAGCTTTGGGAATTGAGGGAGGGAGGGTGACCCGCTCAGCAGTGTTCCCTGAGAGTCTGCCCTCCCCGGCCTGTGCAGCCATGGCTGGGAATGCCAGCGGCACACACACATCCCACCAGCTGCTCCCGGAGCCCAGCCCCCGGGCGAGAGCCCGATGCAGGCAGCCCCCGTGCCCCGTGTGGCTATTCTAGGAGCAGAGCCACTCCTCCAACAGCTGAGCGGTCCTCCTGGGCGAGGGCCCAGAACATTCCTGCTCTGGGCATCACCCTCTGGCCAGAGCCTCTTGGTCCTACTTGCCATAGCATGCCCACTTTTTATTTTTATTTATTTTAATTTTTTAAAAATATATTTTATTGATTTTTCACAGAGAGGTAGAGAGAGGGATAGAAAATCAGAAACATCGATGAGAGAGAAACATCGACCAGCTGCCTCCTGCATACCCCCCTACTGGGAATGTGCCAGCAACCAAGGTAGATGCCCTTGACCAGAATCGAACCAGGGACCCTTCAGTCCACAGGCCGACGCTCTATCCACTGAGCCAAACCGGTTTCGGTCACTCCTGCTTTTTAACATTGGGACTTACTGCCCATGAACTAGAAACCTGAGCAACTGGACGAAGAGACACAGGCTTCAATGGGCTCGAGTGGAAGCTTGTGGCCAAGTCCAGCTGACCCACAGCTAATAATAGACACAGCGAGGAATGCCAGGCGAGGCCGTGCACCCAGAGCCAGCCTGCTTTCTCTTCCCCACCGGCCAAGGTCATCCCAGGTGATAATCAAAGCTCATCTGCTCCAACTCCGGCCTCCACGGCCAACACCTGGTGGTGCGGTGAAGCCCGGAATAGAACAGGGCAGCCCCTCTCCGCGGGCAGCGGGCCAGGGAATCGCACGCTCAGGAGGTGGGAACAATACCGAGGAGAACAAAGGCAGGGGATGGAACGCGGGGGAATTGAAATCGGAAACGCGTTTCTGGAATCTGCCGGAAGAAAGACAGATAATGCGAAGACAGCAGGGGACTCGGGGGTTCTTCTGAACCCACAAACAGAGAGTCACCTCTCTCCTCCCCCCAACAGAAGAAGAGCCTGGGGTCTGGGAGGCCCCCGGGTCTGGTCCAGGAAAGATGCTCATCAGACAGGTAGCCATGAGGCAGGTAGCCTCCTCCTCCTGCTCCTTCGTTTGCTGTGATGATGGGAGAAGAGGAGGGAGAAGGGAGATGTCTGGTTGGAGAAACCATGTTTGATACAGCGATGGCTATTCTCCCACAGAGTTCAAAATTAAAACAATGTGAACTACAAAAAATAAAAGCTAGAAAACGTCTGTGCCTCCGATAGAGAGAGGCAGCAAAGGGAGGGGAGCCCCATCATTACAGAAGGGGGAGGCCCTTCCCAGTGCAGGAGGGTGCGGATGGAGATGGGGATGCTTCCAGGAGCAGGAGGGGGACCGAGGCCACCTTTCCCTGCAGGACACCAGCTCCCCCACAGGGGCCCTGGCCGCTGGTACCTGCTGACTCGCACCCCTAGAAAGGAGCGTGCCACGGAGTGGGCATTCCCCTACAGGCTGCTTCCCTGATCGGGAGGTCTCGGGGAGGTCGGAAGAAAGCCCTGGGAAGGGTTAAAGAAGTGGTATCTGCGCTCCGTCCTGGGCTCCCTTGCCTGCAGGCCAGGATTCAGGGCCAAGAGGTCTCTGTTTGCTAGAAAGCTTTGTCAGCCTAGGTGCAAGGGTTCAATGCGGGATGTAGGCGGGGCCTTGTGCCTTCCAGGGACTACTCTGGTGTTGAAACAGGACCCCTGCTATAGCTGCTCAGAGACCAGATTCACTGTGTCCTTCCTCCCCGTTTCGGGGAAGAATTTTTTAGCAGCTCCAAGCAGGCAAGGGGACACGAAGTTTCTCTGTCTGCTTATGTCTAATTAGCGTTCAGCCAGTCTCCGGCTATTTAAAATGGGGAAATAATGCATATTGATTCACACATGCTTGGAGATCTGTGGGTAAAAACGCTATAGTACTACTACCCACAATGAATGCACATACTTTAAATGTAATTATCAATTACCAGCGACCACCTGTTGAGATAACTCACTCTCCGGCGCCTTTCCACGCCATCCTTCCAGATTTGAGAGCTGGAAACGCTCTCGGGTTATAGGCACTGCGTGCAAACCGTTCACGAAGGGAACTCTTTGTTACTTTCACGGTGACATGGACCAGCAAGAGGGACGGGATCGGGCAGCACCAACGCCCGGGGAGCTCCAGCGTGCGTCTGATCTTCCCGCAGCGCCGTCCGCCCTGACACTTCCAAGGCGCACTGAGCGGTACCGATGCAGCCTAAGGTGAGAGTGCCGCGTCTTAAAAACAACATGCTTCCCTCGCTGCAAACCCAATACGAAACGGGGGAGGTGCCTACAGAGCGAGACGCGTTTTCATACACACGCAGCCCCTGTGCGAACCAGTGCATGACGCACGCATACACAGAAGGCATTACGTGCCTCCTTGGCCACCCGGGACCGGAGAGGGCAGCTAAAACCATAAGCCTCTGCTTATAGATGGCCAATTACTACAGGCTTTCTTTTCCTCCCCCCCCCCCCTAAAAGCTATTAACATTTTTACAGCACAACCTTATTACAAAAAACCTCTAAAACGTACAGAATGATTTCCCAAACCCTCCCAAACCCTCGCCTCTGCCTAAGGCTCTATAGTTGTTTACTGAAAAGCAGGGGGGAGGGGGGGGGGACGGGGCGGGGGGGGGAAGAAGAGGAAGTAGGTTAAAAGCTGAAGTACAAATGCTGCTGGCACAGAGGCAAGTCTCGGGAAGCCCCATCGGCGTCTCTGCTGCCCTGCGAGGAACCAGGATAAAAAGCAAATACACTTGGCTGTTTGAGTGGTCACCCACATTCCCGAGCGCTTATTTACACAGCCTGACCCCTGAACCCCATGTCTCCAGGCTAGCAGGCTCTCGGGGTGTCAGGAGCTCCCCCAGCCCACCGGAGTGGAGCTTGGCAATGACCTCTGAGCCTTGCCCACTGCCAGTGCCCCTGTAGCAAACCTGAGCTTCTAAGCTACAAAGGAAGAAATAGCAGTGCCTCCTGATGAAATCCACAAGGGCTTTCTCCTTTTTATATTCCTTACTACCTCCCTTCCCCCCTTTTTTTTTTGCCTAGTTCCCCCAAACCCCTGCCCCTCTGACAGCTGTCAGTCTGTCCTCTGTGTCTGTGAGTCTGTTCCTATTTTGTTTGGTAGCTTATGTTGATCATCAGATCCCACATATGAGGGAGATCTTAGAGCACTTGTCTTTCTCTGCCTGGCTTATTGCACTTAGCTTGATGTTCTCCGGGTCCATCCATGCTGTTGAAGAAGGTAAGATTTCCTTCTTTTTTATGGCCGAGCAGCATTCCCTGGTGGAAATGTACCAGGCATGTTTACCCACTCACCCGAGGACGGGCACCCGGGCTGTTTCCAGATCTCGTCTGTTGTAACTAACGCCACAATGAAAGAACAACTCATGGACACAGAAAACATGATCACAGAGGGGAGGAGGGGTGGGGGTTAGAAGGGGGATAAATGGCGATGGAAAGAGACCTGACTTTGGGTGGGGAATGCACAAGACAATATACAGATGACGTGTTACAGAACTGTACATCCCAAAACTGAATATTTGCATGAACCAATGTTACCCCGACACATTAAATAAAAATAATAAAGTCTACAAAGGCATGTCATCTTACAGAACAAGACCAAGGTAGAAATCAGACCCTAAAGGTAGGTGGGAAAGGCAAATTCCTGTGCTTCAAGAGCTTGATACTTCACTCTAAAGAAATAAAGAATCTGCGAGCATAAGAATACTTTCTCTGTATGTCCTCAATGAAGTTTCTTTTTTAAAAAAATATATATTTTTATTGATTTTTTACAGAGCGGAAGGGAGAGGGACAGAGAGTCAGAAACATCGATGAGAGAAAAACATCCACCAGCTGCCTCTTGCACACCCCCTACTGGGGATGTGCCCGCAACCAAGGTACATACCCTTGACTGGAATCAAACCTGGGACCCTTCAGTCTGCAGATCAACGCTCTATCCACTGAGCCACACCGGTTTCAGCCTCAATGAAGTGTCTTGATGCCATGTTGCCACAGAGCAAAGAGCCACCTAATCACTAGATCCTCTAATAACTAGATCATTTATCTATGTAGGACACCACTGAGCAGTGACAAGGCCGACTCCTTTCTCCCTCTCATCTCCAAATGGGTGGGGCCTGCGGGCAGGCCAGAGGCACCGGAGACAAATCCATGGGCCGAGATGTGCAGGGAGGTATTCTTGGCTGTCCGTTCAACCTCTGAGTTGCAGATTACAGAGCAGCGGGTCCTAAAGAGCATCCGGTCCTCCCTCTTATTCCTGAGAAAACACAGACGCAGAGCTAAGCAGGAGGCGGTTTGCTCACAGTGAGGAGGTGCCTTTTGGCCACGCCACTCCTTGTCCCAGAACACGGAGACCTCTCCGTTAGGACTCAGCTTTCCTGGAAAGATGTCTGAAGCCCCGGGCTCGGGCTGATGGGAGGGAAGGAAGATTTACACGCGCTGACTAGCTTTTTCTACTGGGACAGATGAGAGACCATTTTCTTCTTCACCCTGAGGCCATGTACAAAGGAATATTCTGAAAGGTCAACAACATTGGAAGAAACAAAACAAAACCTGCACACAGGCACGGAGAAGGCATGAGGCTCAGGGCAGACTGTTGAGTATCTAGTTTCTCAGAAACACAGCTTCCCACCCAACGATCGGGTCAAGAGTGGACAGCGGAGAGAGAGGCCACGGCACCAGCATTCCGGAGAGGTCGTGGGGCTCTCGCTGCGTGGCCAACAAAGGCCATGATGCCATTCCACTGAGAGTGGCCACTGGCCAATGCGCAAGGTTGTCACTGTCATCGGGGAAGGACCTGAGACCTCGAAGGCCCAGGAACCCTGGGGTCGCAGGGAGCCTGTGGTCACATGACTCTGCGTGGGCCTGCAGGGCGCCAGGAGAAGGCAGGTCCTCCGGGGTAAACTGGGAAAGGACAGTTCTGAGAAACGATGGGGAAGCCAGACAGAAAACACTCTGAAGTGGCAGGATAGAAAGAGACTTCAGCAAAGGCAAAGGGGAAAACCATGACCGCCCTGCTCCAGGGAAAGGAGTGTCTACCATGTGAGCCCTCTTTTTTTATATATATTTTATCGATTTTTTTACAGAGAGGAAGGGAGAGGGAAAGAGAGTTAGAAATATCCATGAAAGAGAAGCATCAATCAGCTGCCTCCTGCACATCTCCTATTGGGGATGTGCCCGCAACCAAGGTACATGCCCTTGACCGGAATCGAACCTGGGACCTTTGAATCCGAAGGCCAACACTCTGTCCACTGAGCCAAACCGGTTAAGGCAATGTGAGTCCTCTTATGCAACGACTGAGCTTATAAATTCAAAGAGACAGGGCTTGACCCGAGGTGGAAGAATAGCAGTGGCAGCAGGCGTCAGGACAGAGAGGATGAGTTAAGACAGCCAGTTTCAAACCACCCCGAGGGACCTGCAGGAAGATTCAGGTGACTCGTGCAGCGATGGGCCTTGGCCAGACTGTCCCAGTCACTGCCCAGCCACCCAGCGTGGAGCTCAGGGGGAAGGTGACTCTGCCCCCAGGAAGGCCTAAGACTCGGCCTCTCCATCCCTTAGCCACTCAATAGGGCTCAGCTGCATTTACGCAGTGCCATTGCTCACAAATAACTATCGAAGCTTGCTCATGATGAGCTGAATTCCTGTTCCTTTTAGTGATATTTTCGTTTTTCTCAATTGATGTTTTTATTCTTGGTGAACAATATTAAAGAAGCTTTCTTGGGCATCTTTGAAATAGAAACTCATTCCATTCCATCAGACACCTTTTCTGTACAACGCAATGCCCAGATTGGGTAAATCACATGGGCAGGCAATCCCCGGCCCTGAGACCCACGTCTCCAGGCTGGTTCTCCATGCTTTCCTTTCCTCCTTGGCAGTCTCCCAGCAATGCCACCTTACTGTTTTTTTATTCCTTTCATGGACTGGTACCTCCTCTACTTCAGCAATTTCCTTCTCTTGGCCCAGCCATGAGGTAGGACACCCTACCCACCTCCTGGTCTCTGAGTATACACAAGTCTGTCTCCGTTTGTCCAGTCCTCTATGACTGTGCTCACACCCACATACCCCAAAGCAAGCACTGGATAGTACAGACACGCCAGTGCAAAGGGCAACCGTGACTTACTCCCCTCCCTTAAGCGCTCTGAACCCGTTCTCATTTACAGAACAGAGACAACACTGCTGGCTTCTGTGGACAAAGCAGTTCCACACACTAACCTCCTGGTCTCTGAGTATACACAAGTCTGTCTCCGTTTGTCCAGTCCTCTATGACTGTGCTCACACCCACATACCCCAAAGCAAGCACTGGATAGTACAGACACGCCAGTGCAAAGGGCAACCGTGACTTACTCCCCTCCCTTAAGCGCTCTGAACCCGTTCTCATTTACAGAACAGAGACAACACTGCTGGCTTCTGTGGACAAAGCAGTTCCACACACTACACCTGTGGAGCCCCCGTGGCAGCCTCACCAACTCAGAGCACCAAAATAACCACACAGGAAGGTCTGAAATGAAAACTTCTGAGCTAAAAGCCAGTCACATCCCAGGCCGGTATCTTCCTTGATGAAGGCCAGTCTTTACCTTCACTGAGCCTGTCCCCTGCCTTTTCCAGTCTAAGATAAGATACCCTTGGAACGTCAGAATAATCCCTTTGTACAGACCCTGAGGGCCCAGTCGTTACCAATTTCCCTCTTTACCCAGGCAGTGTCAGAGATTTCCCCTCTTCGCTCTCCCTTCCTCCTCATCCGCCACCCAGGGCTGTCCCGCCTCTGATTCTAACGGGAAAACGAGCTGCAAAGCGGAGCTTCTCTGGAGCAAAAGCTCAACCCATTGCTTCCCGGCGATCGTCGCCAGCTTGGCTCCAACAAACTCATAAAAATTCTCTACAGGTTTGGACCTTTCTCGTGTTTGCTCTTTAAAAGTTTTTTTTTTTTTTTTTTTAGGAACAAGTGAGGTCATGTCACATGTGTTAAAACATATTGTAAATCGTAGGGTGTATTAAAACGTGCATATTAAAACACACGCTTATTGCCACTTCTATAATTAATAATGTTAATATTACCGTTACCCTGATTTCATTGCGGGTTTGCATGCCAGCCTGGGCCTCGCAGGAAAGTTTGCCCACCGGTGCGCTCTAATGAAAAAACCTAGCCCAGCCAGCATGGCTCCGTGCATGAGCGATGGCCTATGAACGGGGGGGGGGGGGGGGGGGAGGGATGCGCAGGAGGCAGCTGACCAATGAATGATTCTCTCTCATCATTGATGCTTCTCTCTTTCTCCTTCTCCCTTCCTCTCTGAAGTCAACAAAAATATATTTTAAAAAAAATCCATCACACCTTTTGGCTGTGTTCTGAATCTCAGACTAATCTTATGCATACGTTTCCTTTCTGGTGCCATATTTCTGTTTCCCATGTCAAGGTTGAGGGAAAAGATGTGAATCATGGTGGCCGATGAGACTGGAGTGGAAATATATTATATCCCGGCAGGAAGGGGAAAGGGATTAACTTGTTTCTAACCAAATGGGAAGGCACTGTGCTCTCACCATCGCATTTTCCCCTACGGCCCTCTCTCATAAGCATCCCCCTCCCGCTACCCCCACTTTCTTCTCTTTCTTTTGGTCCCTCTTGCCTACTGATTGGCAAGGTGCTGTGTGCCCCGAAACACTGCTTGGGTGGCCAAATCCCCTCCCATTTCTGCAGACTCAGCAGCCTGGGCTCACCCAGTGGGTGCGGGCAGGCGGGAGAAACACAATGTCTGGCCCTCTCCAGTGGAGGCTCGGTCCACAAGATGTTCTTGGGGAGACTTCCCTCTTCACTGTCCCTGCTGCAGGAGCAGTCCCTAAATGGCAACTCCCTGGGCACCCACATGCATGCTCTCAGGTCAGGAAATTTCTCCAGAGCAGACATAGCCTGCAAGACTCCCCCTGATTCCATGGCAAAATAAAATCTATAATAATAAAGTATAGGTATGTTAATGAGACCGGTCAACCAAAAAACAGGGAATGACCTTCTGAACAACCTTCTGGATGAAGCCAATGGCTGTGAGGGCCTAGCCCCTTGCACAGATTTTGTGCACTGGGCCTCTAGTGTACTAATAAGAGGAAAGAGCTAATGGTCAGACAGAAAAATGGAAAGATAAACAGAGACAAGTTCTTAATAAAAGTCAACTCCCTAACCTTCCCCTGAAAATGACACTCATCATGACCTGTGATTTATCTTCTCTTTAGAGGAAACAGACCACTTTGCCAGGATAAAATACTTCCCAAGTGAAACTCTGGTTTTCTTTCCTCATTCAGCCGAGAACACTCCTGTGGTCACCAGTGTATGAACACATTTCCCCTGATAATTCCAAACATACATGACTGGCATAAAGAAGAAACAACAGGCAAAACACACACGTGTGCGTGCACATGCACACAGAAACACTGACCACTTCCCTAGGTTTGAATTCTGTGGCTGGTCCGAATCATGGGGAGGAAGGGGTTAAGGGAGGTCGGCTGACAGCAGATGTGCAGATAATTTTGTACATTTCCACGAGTTTGAAAGACCTCCATGCTTCACTGACGATTGTTAAAAACAGACTGAATTGGTTATGACAACCTGTGGGTTGGTTTATACCACAGTCTAGAAATTGGGAAATTCAGTTTAGAAACCTGATCAATATTCATGCCATCTTGCATCATAATTCAATTGGCAAAAATGCGATGGAAACCTCTGCAGGTGGGCCCAGGGAGCAAGCTCCATCCCGGCGGTTTAACACGTGTAAACCTCCCGCCCACCCTCCCTGATGGGGGTTGATGGAGGCCTTGAACTTGAACCGGGGCTTCCAAGTGCTTTGATGGAGGGTTAACTGGGCTGGAGCAGAAACGAGCACATGACAATGAATATGCCAAAGCAAAAACTCAAGATGCTTTTTATAAAACACTCCCCACAAGAACGCTCCCCCAAAAGCATAAAGA